>APFE030805666.1:0-11230 GCA_000404065.3 Pinus taeda | reverse complement strand
AATTATGTCAAGGAACATTATGCTCTTCTTCTCACCTGCATACAGAAATATTTGACCTGTGAAGGAAGGTACAATAAGGTTTATTCTTACCATTTTAAACTGCTCTTGCATTTCATCGGGAAAGTCTCCATAGACATTCCGTTTTATTTATTTCGCAGTTTGAGTAAGATGTGTGATAAGGTGCAGCTGAGGAAAGAGGACTATGAAACCTCTTTATTTCATCATGGTTTGATTAAGTTGCTAGTTTTAGATGGCCTCCAAAAGATAGGCAAAGACTGGAATTCATTTATTTTCATGGCTGGATTCCAAAGCAAGACTGGCCTTACTCCACAACCAGCCAGAGAATTCACCATAGCTGAGCTTCAAAAGGAAGTAAGAGCTAAAAAAAAAACCAAGTCACAGCTATGAAAACCAGTGAAGCCACTAACCATTCAAGAGCAACCTCAAAAATCAACAAAGGAAAAAACTCAAGGTAAGAAGACTGTACCCGAAACAAGCAGATCTGAAGCAGTCTCAAAGGTAAGGACAAGAAGCCAAATAAATAAGGAAAAAGGTAAAGCCATAGCTGTTGAAGAGAGCCCAGTGTCTAAGGCAAGCTTGAATGATTTATTACAGGCCATTGAATTCGAGCAGTCTGAACCAGTTCAAATTGATTTGACACAGTCACCGCAAGAAGGTAACAAGAAGTCTAAAGCCTCAAAAAGGCTTAATTTCGATGAGCCAGGTGAAGAATTTATTTTTAAACCCAGAAGACCTATTACAAGGAAGCAAGTAAAGGAAGCCTGCCAAGAACAAAGGAAACTGAGAAAGTTAGGCAAAAAGATACAAACAGAACAGTCATCACATCTCAAGGAGATTATATAGTAGCCATGAAGAGCCAAATAGAAGCAGCTGAAGATGAGATTAACCAACTGAAGAAAGCTGCTAGAGACCTGAAGGCACAGCTAGGCCAGTTACCTACTAAATGAATTTTCTTTTTAGGAAAGGTTTTGTTCCAAATTTTTGTTAAATTAGCTTAGTCTTTTTGTTTTGAAGACATGTAAATCCCTACTATACATATGAAAAATCAAAGGGAGTTTTTGGCAATCGAATGTTTGGGTGATAAAGATTTCGGGTCAAAAGCAAGTTGTTTTAAATAATTCAGCAGTTTCGTAGCGCGCTACGAAACTGCTGTAGGTGATGATTTTAACGCAGACAGGCAGTTTTGTATTATGAACGGGAATTTTGAAAGAGAGACACCTAAAGGGTACGCAAGACATCAGATGGAGCTATAGTAGCTGTTCAGACCAAGACAGGTGTATATTTAAAAAGGTGAAATATTTTAACCCAGGTCTAAATTTTTGTTATAAATCCCCTTTATCACTGTTCAAAAGGCATTAAATGAGTTGCATACAAGGAACTTTTGCCTGCACACATGTCCATCAATGCAACCTACAACACATCAAAAACGTGGCAGTGTTCCATATCTTGGGTTATTAAAGGCTAGAAACATGCTGTTATACATTCGAGCAAATTGAGGAAAACAGGGACCGAGAAGCAAGGGACATCTCCTAATACTACTGGGCAGTTAAAGATTCAGTGTTCAAGGTCAATATGGAATATTAAATATCCAGCTTATCCAAATTGAAAGAGGACCAGGTGTCAAAGAACAAGGAGAAGCCACTATGGCATGGAAAATGGAGTTAGAGTCATAGTTGATTTAGAACTTTTTAAAATTCCAGTAAGCACTTTATTGTATTTAATAGTTAGTTAAATAGCTGATAGGTGTCATTAGAGATAGCTATCGAGTTATCAAATTCCCCTCATGCTGGAGGAGGAAGCTCGAATTAGTTCGAATGAGGATTCTATATATAGCTGAAACAACAATGTAATGGGGGTTGGAAATTTTATAACAGAAGTACTGTTTTGGCTTATGTAAAGACCCATTTTCAGTAATATAAGTTGTCTGCTTTTCTTCTCAGGATTCATGAATGATTTCCATGTTCAGAATGTGTGATTTGTTCTTTCCTTAATATCTTTTACAGTTGCATAGATGTGTAATCACTCAGAATTCACTGATTGTGCTCTGATTTCCTGTATACATTTATGAACTGTGGTTTTATATGAGTTGTGTTCTGAAGATCTAAATGCTAAGTGCCCTGACTTCTATGTAAAGGCAGTGTCATTGTTTATTGAAGTATGATTGACTCCATAGGCCCAATGGAAACTTATGTAATGTGTATCCAACCTTCATATTTGTTAATGTTATTCCACAAGAGTTAGCCATCTTATTATTAGTCAAAATCAATAACCCTTTGAGAGAGCCCTCTCAGGCTAAGGAGGCTAAGCCTTAGTCAAAATATTGGTTTGAAATAGTTACTTAGAGTCAACCTGACTAGCAGCCTATCAGGATCTGATTTTGAGATAACAGACTACATTCTTATTATTCACATTTTCTATCATTCAACACTATTACATTGTCACTTTGCATTCAAAATATTTATTTCATCATTTTTCATCATTAAAGTTATTAACGATATTTATCATCTCAACAAACTAAGGTAACTAAGCAAATTTTAAATTAAAATGACTAGATTAATCTGAGACATATTTAACATATGTAAAATGATTATATAAATATAGATGTATTTACATATTATTGATCAAATTAATCATATCTTCGATATAGTTTCCTTGGACGCACATGATTGAAACCATCCTAGATCCATCTTAACTTTGGATCTATCAAGCATTGAGAGGAATCAAATCTCTCGAGGTTCAAACCTTTCCACAAGTTTTTCACTCAAAAAAAGAGGTTTTCACCTTGAAAGCTTTGATCCCTCTTGACATTTGATAAATCCGGAGTTAAGATGGATCTAGGATGATATACTATACAATTCTACAACTGTTTGGGGTTATTAAATTTCTTATATTTTAAAAATAGTTTAATAAATTTATATATGTTTATGGTTTATTTTAGGGTTTTTTATTTAAGTTAAAAAAAATAAATATATTCTAAAATGATTGATTTTATAAAAATAAATTTATATTAACATATTCACAGTTTATATTACCATTTGATTTTTTTTCCCAATTGATAGTATTTATTTTATGAATTTTCTTGAGTTATTATTTTGAAATTTTTGTTAGGTAAAAAGCATAATACCTAGCTAAAAATAAATGCTGAGTATTTGATGTATTTTTTAAACTTAGAAATAATATTTTATATTATGTTAATATTTGATTCTTTTTTTCACAATTCATAACATTTATTCTATAGAGGAGGGAGGGATATATAGATAGATTGGAGAAAGAGAGTGTATGTTTTGGCGGTGATATAGAGAGAGGGGGATAGAGATATCGATGGAAAGTGAAGAGAGGGAAGAAGAGAGAGATTGAGAGAGCGAGGGAGGGACAAAGAGATTGTTAGATGTGGAGTGAGAGAGCGTGTGTGTTTGGGGGGTGAGATAGAGAGAGGAAGAAGGAGACATGGAGGGAGATATAGATATAGATGGAGGGGGGAGAGAGGGAAGAAGAATTCTTGCACTAGATGCATTGATTTCAGTGTAGATGAAGATTGCTAATCTTATTTGATAGCTTGCATTAGAAGCGTTGATTTTAGTGTAGATGTTGATTTCTAATGATATTTGATTGCTTGCAATAGATGCATTGATTTCAATGTAGATGATTTCTAATCCTATTTGATTTCTTTCACTAAATGCATTGATTTCAGTGTAGATGGTGATTTCTAATCCTATTTGATTGCTTACACTAGATGCATTGATTTCATTGTAGATGTTGATTTCTAATTATATTTGATTGCTTGCACTAGATGCATTGATTCCAATGTAGATGATTTCTAATCATATATTAATGCTTGCACTAAATGCACTGATTTAAGTGAAGATGGCAATTTCTAATCCTATTTGATTGCTTACACTAAATGCATTGATTTGAATGTATATGTTGGTTTCTAATCCTATTTGATTACTTGCATTAGATGCAGTGATTTGAGTGTAGATGTTGAATTTTAATCCTATTTGATTGCTTGCATTAGATGCATTGATTTCAGTGTAGAAGTTGTTTTCTAATCTTATTTGATTGCTTGCATTAGATTCATTGATTTCAGTGTAGATGTTGATGTATAATTTGATGTAATTGGGTGTATGATGGTACATTAATTTGAAAGTGATTGGATTAACAATGTGCATTTAGTTCAATGTAATCACAAAACATTATTGACAATGTACATTGATTTTTGTGGTATAGTAATTCATCCTATTAATATTGGAGAGCAAGAGAGACAAAGTATAATATTTAATACAACAAATCGAGCTAAAGATTTAAATGGTTTACGATTTCAACTATTATTTTCATATAATCAATATGAAAAGATGACAAAACTAACAAGGGTGACAATAAGACTAGTAGAAGAAAATAGTTTGAGATTCATCACAATGAATACTATTTGTAATTGACTACATTCTTATTATTCACATTTTCTATCATTCAACACTATTACATTGTCACTTTTCATTCAAAATATTTATTTCATCATTTTTCATTATTAAAGTATTTAATGATATTTATCATCTCAACAAACTAAGGTAACTAAGCAAATTTTAAATTAAAATGACCAGATTAATCTCAAACATATTTAGCATATTTAAAATGATTATATAAATATTAGATGTTTTTACATATTATTGATAAAATTAATAATATCTTCGATATATTTTCCTTGGACGCACATGACTGAAGCCAACCTAGATCCATCTTAACTCTAGATTTATCAAGCATCGAGAGGGATCAAATCTCTCGAGGTGCAAACCTTTCCACAATTTTTTCACTAAAAAAAGAGGTTTTCACCTCGAAAGCTTTAATCCCTCTTGACACTTGATAAATCTGGAGTTAAGATGGATCTAGGCTGATATAATCTATAATTCTACAACTCTTTGGGGTTATTAAATTTCTTATATTTTAAAAATAGTTTTTAATAAATCTATATTGCTATGTATTTTAGGTTTTTATTAATTTAAAAATAATATATTTTAATGATTGTTTTAATAAAATAAATTTATTATTATTATTTGACCACTTATATACATTTTGATTTGCCCAGTGATAGTTTATTTTATGAATTGCTTGAGTTATTATTTTTAAATTTTGTTAGTAAAAGCATAAATTCTAACTAAAAAATAAATATTGAGATTTGATGTATTTTTTTAAACTTAAAAATATTATTTTATATTATGTTAATATTTGGTTCTCTTTTCACAATTGATAACATTTATTCTACAGAGGAGGAGGGAGGGAGGGATAGATAGATAGATTGGAGAAAGAGAGTGTATGTTTTGGGGGTGATATAGAGAGACAAAGGGAGATAGAGATATAAATGGAAAGTGAAGAGAGGGAAGAAGAGAGAGATGGAGAGAGGGAGGGAGGGACAAAGAGATTATTAGATATGGAGTGAGAGAGCATGTGTGTTTGGGGGGTTGAGATAGAGAGAGGAAGAAGGAGAGATGGAGGGAGATATAGATATAGATGGAGGGGGGAGAGAGGGAAGAAGACTTCTTGCACTAGATGCATTGATTTCAATGTAGATGGCGATTTCTAATCTTATTTGATTGCTTGCACTAGATGCATTGATTTTAGTGTAGATGTTGATTTCTAATGATATTTGATTGCTTGCACTAGATGCATTGATTTCAATGTAGATGATTTCTAGTCCTATATTATTGCTTGCACTAAATGTATTGATTTAAGTGTAGATGGTGATTTCTAATCCTATTTGATTGCTTGCACTAAATGCATTGATTTTAGTGGAGATGTTGGTTTCTAATCCTACATGCTTACTTGCATTAGATGCATTGATTTGAGTGTATATGTTGATTTCTAATCCTATTTGATTGCTTGCATTAGATGCATTTATTTCAATGTTGTTTTCTAATCTTATTTGATTTCTTTCATTAAATGCGTTGATTTCTGTAGATGTTGATTTTTGGTATGCTGTAATTGGAATATGTATGTTGGTACATTTTTTTTGCCGAGGAAAAATTGTAATTTTTCATTAATATAGAAAAAATACATGTAGTAGATGCCTGTATGGCATATGCAGCATGTTGGTCGTAGCCATAAAAAACATATGAGTCTGTACATAATTTACCATGCAGGTTATATTGAAAAGCTCATAAAAAGGATATATACAATTTAAAATCTAGTACTGATATAAATCACTGCTGTATACTACAAAAATTAGGGCCCATCGACCCGCTCATAGGTTTGATCTATATAGGGATGATGATTATACTAGTAGTGATCATCTCCTTGTTGCTCCTATATTATCCACAGTCCTCTGGGATGTGTCATGGCCTCCTTGGAAATTTGGTCCACAACCGTATTACGTTCGCTGTAAATATGTTGACAAGAGATATAATTAAATTGAGATTTTAAGATCATGATTTCATCCAATATGTCCCCAAGAGCATGCATATGACATTCATATATGTTGTTGATTCAATTGATGTTTATTTTAGAATCTCCAAAAATCTGAATGTGATTGCATGCATGTGTGAGAGAAAAATGTAGGGGATGTCTAAGAGATATCAATTCTGCAAAGTTTTTTGTCCCCATCCATAAACCCATTTGAATTCAGTAGAGATGATTTTTAGTTTTATGTAATAGAATAACCCCCCCACAACCCTGTGCTTATGTTTCTCCATCAAAAAATTCCCAGGGGATATTGCGAACATTGGATTTAGGTGATACAATGTGACCAACATGGGTATGATTCTCTTCCAGTATTTCATGATATGCAAAAACAATTTTGGCAATGGAAGTCTACCATCTAAAAGTTTTATCTCTAAAAATGATCCCATTTCTAGTGAGCCAAATAGTCCAACAAATAAGCAACAGAAGACAGTGGAATTTTGGATTCAAGGTCGCAGCTCGCCAAAGTTCCCAGGCTTCTAATACAGTGAGTCCATGCCATCTGATGGTAATAGATAGAGCAACAAGGGCTTGTTTCCAAATGTGATTCACTATCGGGCATAACATGAAAATGTGGTCATTTGTTTCCTATGCTTGATGACAAAGCAAACACCAGGAGGGATTGAGCAGGATCGTTTCATTAATTGCTCCGCGTTGGTGTCTTGTTCCATAAGACATTCCACATGAATAACTTAGTATGCAGAGGTGCTTTTAATTTCAATAGCCTGCCCCGCCAATCCAATAGCGCTGGTGTTCTGTGGGCATCATGAATGATGGGATAACTAGCCTTAGGGGAATAACTACCATGTTCAATAGGGGCCTAGATGAGTTCATCAATGCCATCCTTGATATGAACATGTGATTCTGTCACCATAGTAATATAGCCCTCCCAATCTTGCTACCATTGAACAAGAATACCCCCTCCACTGAAGTCCATGCCTATGTAAAAATTGTGCCATTTCAGGGTCAACGATATGGCCAATCATATTAATATTTGTGTGTTTGAGAAATTGTATGAGATCAGGAGGAAGTGAAAACATGTTACCATAGCCCATCCAGGGATCGGTGCCAATTCACACTGATAAACAATCATAATTCTCCAGGTGATTCCATTCCTGATGGTGGGCATGGTATATAGAATTGCTTGCGAAACCATGGATGTTCCAGTTCACTGCTAGGTGTGCAAATGAGTCTAATACATAATCTGATGTGGCCAAATGTATTTATCGTAGATCACTTCAGTCCAAAGGCTATGGGAGGTGAGGATAAGCCATCCCATCTTTGCAGCTAGTGCATGAGCAAAGGAGGATAGGTATTTCAGTCCCCAACCACCCCATTTCTTTGGGATTTCAATGTGTTTCTAGCCCACCCAGGAAAAATGTTTTCCTTCCTTATAACCATTCCAAAGGAATCTGCAACATAGTTTTTGTATCCGAGATAAAATTCCCTTAGGAATCCATGCCAGAGACATCCAATAAACATGTGTAACCGCCAATATTGTTTTAATAAGAACTAATCAACCTGCCCTAGAGAGGAATCTGTGATTCTAGTTGAGCAATCATTTTTTGATCTTGACCATAAGCCATATCTAGTCAACAATCTTGTAGCAGTGTGGCTTGATCCAGAACCCAATATATTTGAGTCCATCCTCTAGTTGATGGCTCTAGAAAGGAAATTTTTGCTGTGCAACCCAAGCTTCCTGTGGGGTACAGATAGTGTGATGGAGGATTTCAGATGATTAGGTTCCATACTTGTGGCCGAAGGGAAAAGCAGTAATATGTAATAGAACGTAGTGGTGTCCCAAATGCCTCCATTGAGAAAGATGAGCACATCATCAACGAAGAGGAGGTGAGTGAGAATACATTGATATGTTATATTTAGTCCCTATAATCGCCCCTATCGCTTTGCTGATGCTATTAGTATGCTAAGTCCCTCTATGACTAGCAGAAAGAGGAGCGGGGAGAGGGGGCATCCTTATCTAAGTCCACGTTCTGCATGAAAGAAGTTGGAGGCAGAGCCATTTATCAAGACAATGAAGGAGGGAGTAGTGATGAAGCACATAACCCAATTTATGAATGGAGGGGGAAAGCCCACGTGGGTGAGGAGAATTTTGAGATAGAGCCAACTTACTCAATCAAAGGCTTTGGATAGGTCAATTTTGAGAATGACACCTTTAATATTTTTAGTTTTAATGGAGTGGAGGGCTTCTTGAGTAGTACCAATAGCCTCATGGATTTGTCTATTATGGAGGAAAGCAAAATTTTCTAGAGAAATATGACATGAAAGAATAGGCTTAAGTCTATTGGCAATAATTTTGGCATTGATCTTATAAAGACAGTTGCAGAGAGAAATAGGTTAGAAATCATTGAAAGATGTAGGGGAGTTAGATTTTGGGATGAGGGCGATGAAGGTTGAGTTGACAGCCTCATATATTCTCCCTAAAATCCTATAGTCCTCCACTGCCTTTAGAAGATCCTGTCCAATAGTTTCATAGAATTCTAGATAAAACTCGATAGTCCATCCGTCTGGCCCTAGACTTTTATATTTTTTGAACCATTTTAGCATGCTTTCCAATTCTCCCATCATGAAAAGATTTTTGAGCTCCTCTGCCTCTTCTGGATCAACAAACCAAGGGAAGAGACCAGGAATCCATACTATTTTAGCAAGGGTGGCACCAGAGGGGGCCTTGAAAAGCTTCTGAAAATGAGAGTTTCCCATATGTGCTAACTGATTAAAAGATGTTTCTAGATGACTGTTCTCATATGGCATGTGCTAGATGGTGTTGCTGACTTTCCTTCCATTTGCATAATTGTGGAAGAGATTTGTATTCTCATCTCCAGCCTGAAGCCAAATAGCTTGACTACGAAGACACCATGTTTCTTCTCTCTCTTTAAGGATTTTGGATATATGTTTCTCCAGGTCAATAAGGTGGGATTTAGCCTCCACAGATGTAAATCCATGCCCTTGCTCATCTAGGAGATTAGCTAGAGTGGAATCAATGGTAATGAGGGTCTGCTTGTCTCGATATCTTTTGTCTTTGCCCATTTAATAGATAATATCTTAATTTCTTGTAGGTTATGACAGAAACCCTCAACAATGGTTCTCCCCAATGAAGGTGGGTTAGAGCACTAGAAATCTGTAACCATATTGATGTAACTGGGATCCTTTAGCTAGGTGGAATTGAATTTGAAGGGGGCCCTAGGCTTTTGGAAGGGACCTGACAGCTCCATGAATATGGGGGAGTGATCAGATATGCCACCAGATCCAACCCACTATCTATAATTTGAAAGAGCTCTCACCATAGGTTCCTTAATGAGGAACCTATCCAAGCGCCTAGCCAATGCAACATCCCCAGTTCTTCTACTGCACCATGTAAGTTGTAATTTGACCATAGGAATATCAATCAAGTGGTGATGTTCAAGGAGTTGCTCCATAGAGTCAGATAAGGGATCCACATGTGCATTGCTTCCCTATGATTCCCCATATACAATGGAGAAATTCATATCTCCTCCCAAAATGATATTGTCAGAAATAACAAAAGATAGATTGAGGAGGTGATTTCAAAATTTGGCTTTGTTTTGACAGGGGGTATATACATTGATAATCTTGAGATCCATGCCCAGTTCTGAGGAAAATATGTCCATACCTAAGAAACCAACACATCCCTAAGAGGCCTTGAGGTGAATAGTGTGAGGGTTTATGCCCAGAGAAAGACCTTCGAATCGTCCAATAATTTCAAGTGCATGGAAGATCCATCCTGACTTCAAGGATTGCAACACAGGTATGATTTGGTCAGCCAAGCCAAGTGTTTCTTGTAGGAAAATAATATCAACAAGCTCAGATTCAGATAATCTTTTGAGGGGTAGTCTTTTGGGAGGGCTAGCCAATCCTCTGTAATTAAAGGAGAGCCACTTCATGGGGGTGGCTGAGGGTGCGTAGTTAGTGCTCTAAGTAACCAATCAAGTGTGGATTATATGCCATGTGCTACTTCCACCCAAACCTGTAGGATGACCTTTGAAATTTGTGTTTTTCATCCGTTGGTGGACTTGGAAGATCATGGAGGGGAGGTGAAGCCAATCCCAAAGTGCTTAGGATTTTGAGACACTTGGGAATAGGGATTCTATGAATGGGAGTTACCAGAGGAGTTCAAGGGTTCTGAAGGAGGGGGTGAGTGTACCAAACCAGGGATAGCAGGTGGAGTAGTCTAGAGAACTAGATGGTGAAAGTCTAGGGGCAGGTAATAACATCAGAGAAAATGTCTGGTATAGATGCAGATGCAGAATGAAAATGCTGAGTAGAGTAATTAAAAGAAACATCAGAAACAAAACAAGTGAATGGAGGAATACTTGATGATCAAGCGGCCGCAAAAACAACTTTGGATCTCGTCATAGGTGGGGAGGGAGGGCGGGGGGTGGCCAAAGCTAGTAGCTGAGTCGTTCTGCCCACCATCGCTAAATGTACATTGGATCGAGGAGTCTGTCCAACATCTAAAGTGGGTGAATTAGGAGCAACATCCTTTGCTTCCTTGGTAGGAGTGGCAGATAAACAAACTAGAGGCCATTCCTTGTAAAGATTCTGTTATGAAACCAGCTCAAGAAAAGATAGAAAAGATAGATCAACGCCTTAGAATTCTGTCTCTTCGAGGGGGCAACCTCCTTTACATTACATAAATGAACAATTCTTCAATGATACAAATGAAAAGACCTCCTTTCCATATATAGGAGTCTAAGGGGTCATAACATAATCAGAGCCTACATAACAA
>APFE030805657.1:0-19763 GCA_000404065.3 Pinus taeda | reverse complement strand
GGGTTGAGCTGCTAACTAATTGAAAAGGCTCTTTTTAAACAATAATTGTCAACACATGATTTTATATTATAAACATGAACGGAGTCCAAAAATACAGAGCTGAAAGTCTGAACTCAATACATCAAATTCTTCGAACCCCCATCGGTTCTATACAATCAATATTTAAAAGGAAATAATCATAACTGTCTTTAAGCAAAACTAGCTGTAGGTGGCCTATACATATTACAACAAGACTGCATAAATGTCTGGTTAGCTACAGGTGACTTGATTTTGAGCGAGATGGTTGCAACAAAACTGTTAACATAGGTGGCTGATCCGAGTTAATGTTGCAACAAAATTGTTGGATGTATTGATTAACCACGAAAGAGTAGACGAAGAGTCCTATTGCTTCCGGGTATCATACGTTTGACTCCAGCTTTGACTACAATCTTGAGCTTGCTTTCTTGTCGATTTGGGCTAAGTGACTAGGATAGAATCCATGTGGAGATGATTCCAGAGATGCCCATGTGGCCGGTTTCTTCATTTGACACTTGGAACCTGCCAGACGAGGGAAGTAGCTACATAATACACAGTTAGCTGTAGAATAGGCTACGTTTTATAGCTAATTTGAAAAACTTTATTCAAATAGCAAAAACATAAAAATATAACATGTCAATCATTTAATTCCCTCTTTAAAACAAAACCTATCAGTTATCATTGATGAGGATCTGTAATCTTATGGAAAAGCAAGGGATAGAAGTGAGAAAAACTATCAAGGAGAGGGTAATTCTGAGGTTCAAGATAGCCCCACTAAAAAATCATTACATGTCCTCATGCAATTTGTCAAAAATGTGAATTCTTCTTTCCTATTGCATTTGCTCAAACACTTCTACTAGTACATCTAATTTTCTTCTTTTGCTCCTCTTTGAAGTGACTACCATTCTGCATTTCTTCATAAGGAGCCTATATTTAAGGTTGATGACTATTTTGTTCAAGCTTCTATTCTTCCTCTTCAACTTGCTATTCTTCTTATACCATAGCCCTAGTTGCAGTATTGTATTATCATGAATAGCCTTATACATTTACTTTGTTCCCTCAAGGTTTCATTTTCTTTCTTAATCTGTCTTTTCAATATCTCTAACTGATAGATTTCCTGTTTGAGAGAGTCAATTAGAGGTTCTTGTGGATTGACAGATGGTTGTAGATTGACAGAGGATTCTAGATCCATTGAGGCATTCTTCTTCTCTAGTGATTCTATATAATTATATATTTGTTGCTGCACTAGGTCTATTCTTGGAGATCTTCTCATAGGGCTACCTTTGAAATACTGTTCAGGAGAATTTTGAGGACTGTGTGCAGATGGAACATTATCAGGAGATGGTACTGGGGTTTCTTCTTCTATATTTATGAATTTCGTTCCCTTTGATGATATCTTCTTTACCATACCTCGGAGCCTAGAGCTCCTTCTAAGTTGTAGAGGACTTATGTTGTCTTCCTTTTTACCCTTTTTCTCCTTCCTTATCTTTTCTTTTCTCTTGATTTGTTTCCTAATCTCTGTCAACTCTTCAGAGATTAATTTCTCATCATCTTGTTGCAATGAAGATTCAAGTTTGTTTCTAGTAGTTTCACCAAATTTCTTTTTCATCTTCTGTTTTTGTTTGATTTGTTCTCTGATCTTTATCAATTTTTTAGAGACTAGCTCTTCATCATTTTTCTGCGTTGAGGACTCAAGTTTGTTTTTAATGGTTATTCCGGTCTTCTTTCTCCTACTCCTTCTGACATTACCCTCTTTAGCTGATTCTGGTGCCTCTTGGAAATATTTTCTTATCATGAAATTTTCTCAAGTATCTCCTATTATTTTCAAATGAAACTCAACCAGTATCTTTACCAACCCGTGATGGTACATGGTTGTGTCTATGAATTCTATTTTCTTCTATACATTTGAAACCATCCTTCTTAATCTGTTTAGTAGGAAGAAAGGGAGATTGATTTCTCGATTTTATAGAAATTTCATTAATAATTGTATATGATAGACAGACATGCACCCGAATCTCCCCTCACAGGTAATGAATTTCTGTAATATCAAAAGCATGCTTCTCCATTTAATTTTAAGTGTTGAAATAGGAATTCCTTTCCTAAACACAGAGACATCCATACCTGGGTTCCTGAGGATTACTTTCCATGCTTCACTGTGGAATTCCTTGTTTTTGAACCATCTTTCACCATGTCTTGATAGTTCTGTAGGCTCTGCTATGTAAGATTCTGTTACTGTAAACTTAATGTCTCCAATTTCTACTTATGTACCATCAAATGATCTAGCAAAATATTTTGTGATCTCTTTATGGAAGCCATCAAGTTTTTCAATGAAATTGAGCCATCCAACCTTCTGTAGCATCTCCTTGAGTTGTGGGTATCCCTCCATATATTTTGCTCCTACTCGCTCTATCCTGACAATGAGTCCCATGGCTTCTGTTTCACAAAATTTCTTAACCTTCAGAATTACTCTCCTGGGATATGAAATGGACTGACTGTAGGTATGGTGAAAAAGAACTATGGGTTTGCGTGGAATAAGTAGATGGTGAGGGTTTGGAGAGATGTGGATACGTTGGTAACATCGTAGTCATGACCATTAACAGATGGAGTTATTAGGGACTATTTAGGTACAAAGTATGGAGAGTGTAGCGAAGATGTGGTTTGATGAAGTTATTATGGATCGTTTGGTACTGAGTATGGAAGATGTGGCGAAGATGTGGTATGATGAAGTGGTCGTCAAATCAAATGATGACTTGTTAAGGAGATGATCCAGGTGGATATTGGTGGCCACCCGCCAATTCCACTTGGACCTCGACCATTGCTTCTTTCAGTTTTTTAGTTTCCTTAATTGTAGCACAATTTACTATTTTTAGAAGATTTTCAGGTCCTAAACTTTTGGAGCCATTTTGAGGCCCTAAATGACGTTTTTTGGGAAATCTAATGCCAGTAATTTTCTGTCAAAAATCATGTTTTATGTCATAGTCCTTAGAGATATCTTTCGAATGTGCTATCATGCACGTCAAATGGAGATAATATGACCAAGTCACGACCTCAGGAAGTTGGCTGTCCAACTCACCCCAACAGGGCCCATTAACTCTTGGTGTTACTTCTCCTCGGGTTAGGGTTTGCTCTTATTGTTCAATAATAAAAAGGCTCTTGAGCCTCATTGTAACATAGTTCAGAGGCATGTAGCCACCACATCTCTTCTCAGAGATACGCTACTGTTATCTCAAAATCAGACCCTGGAAGGCTGCAGACCAGGAAGACTTCAAGTAACTGTTTCAAACCTACTTTAGGCTGAGGCTTAGCCTCCTCAACCTGAGAGGGATCTCTCTAAATGGATTAATGATTTTGATTAAAGATAAGATGGCTAACTCTTATAGAACAACTCTGAGAAATATAAATGGTGGAAACAAATTTAACTATTATCCATTGGGCTTATGGAGTCAACAACACCTCAATATAACAATGAACTCAGCCTTACATGTAAGTCAGGGCATTCAGCATTTAAACATTCAGAACATAAACTCACATAGGACCACACAGTTTATAAATGTATACAGGAATTCAGAGCACATTCAGTGAATTCTGAGTGATTATACATCCATAACACTGCAAGAATTAGGAAAAGGACAACATCACATATTCTGAACATAAAAAATCCCTCATGAATCCTGACAAGTAAAGCCAAAACATATATTACTGAAACCGAGTCTTACATAAGCCAAATACAAGATTTTTCATAAAATTTCCAACCCTAATTACATTGCTGTCTCAGCTATATATAGAGCTCTTATTTTAACTAATCGAGATGCCTCCTCCAGCCTGAGGGGAATTCGAAAACTACTTGACAACTCTTAAACTCTAACTTCTTAATAAATACAACAAAGTGTTGACTGGAGTTTTTTAGAGATCTAAATCAACTATGACTCTAACTCCATATTACATGCATAATGGCCTTAATTAAGATGATTCCTTTCTTTGAAATTTGGTTCTCTTTCAGTTTGGCTGAGATGGGTGTTTAATGCTCCATGTTGACCTTGAATGCTGTACCTTCTTCACTGTCCAGAAAAATTAGGAGACTATCCTTGCTTCTCGGCTTTATGGTCTTCAAATCTTCAGAAGTCGGTTTTTTTTTATTGTTATCCCACAAAATATGACGGTGGCCACGTTGTGATGTGCTGTCCACTATTATGAAACCTGACTTGATGATGTGTCATCCACTATTTTGAAAACACAAGGGAGAACGCATTCAAGCTGTCTGATGCCTGCTTCAATTCTCTTATGATATGACAAAATGCCACTTTTTGATTCAAACCATTTATTTCCACTTGTGCTATTTTGATTGGCATGTTGTAACTTCAGGTGTTTTTGTTGTTTACAACTATTCTTCAAAATTTTCCCGCTTCAACTTCAAAACTGCTTGATTTAAGTTGAAATCGTCACCTTCAGCAGTTTCGTAGCGCGCTACGAAACTGCTGAGTTGTTAAAAAAAACTTGTTTTTAACCTGAGACCTTTACTAACCAAGTGCTTGATTGCTAAAAACTTCTTTAGACTTTCCAACGGTCAAATGGGGATTTATATTTCTTCAGAAAGATAAAATAAAGCAAACTTATCAAAATTTTGAAACAAAATTTTACTTGAAATGTAAACTCATTTAGCAGGACCTTTAAGCTAGCTTAGCTGTGCCTTCAGATCTTCAATTTGTTTCTTCATAATCTTATTCCCAGCTCTCAGTTGCATATTGATCATTCTAATATACTTGGCTTCTTTGATTGCTGGTACTGTCCAGGTGTGAAATTGTGTATTGCAATCAACCACTTCTACAGCTGCATTCTCTTCCCATAGAGTTTTAATTCTATAATAGTTTGCTTGTATGACTGCATGTCTTCTAGCAGCTTTCTTCAATTTGGCTATCTCATGCTTAGCTGATTCCAATTGGCTCTTTAGGTCTGCTATATTGTCTTCTTTAGATGTAATGACTGTTTTGCCTGTGTTCTTCTTTTGCCAACGTTGTGTCCCTTCCCCTGTTTCCTCTGTTCTGGGAAGTGCTTCCTGTACTTGCTGGAATCTCCTTGTCATAGGTCTTCTAGGTTTAAAAACAAACTCTTCAGCTGGATCATCAAATTTAAGCCTTTTTGAGGCCTTGGCTTTCTTGGTTCTTTCTTGTTCTGACTGTATCAACTCAATTTGAACTGGTAGAGATTGCTCAAAATCAATAGCCTGTAATAAGTCATTTAGACTTCCCTTGGACACTGGACTTTCGTCAACTGCTATAGTTTTACCTTTTTCCTTATTCATCTGGCTTCTTGTTCTTATCTTTGAGACTACTTCAGATGTGCTTGTTTCAGGTACAGTCTTTTTACCATGAGCTTTTCCCTTAGTTGATTGCTGAGGTTGATCTTGGATGATGAGTGGCTTCACTTGTTTTCTTGCTTGTGAATTTGGAACTCTTTTAGCTCTTGCTTCTGTTTGGAGCTCAGCTATTGTAAAATCTCGTGCAGGTAGAGGAGTGAGGCCAGTTTGGCTTTTGAAGCCAGCCATAAAAATGAATGAATTCCAATCTCTGTCTACCTTTTGGAGCCCATCTAAAACCAGTAGTTTGATCAAACCATGATGAAACAAAGAGGTTTCACAATCCTCTTTCCTCAGCTGTACCTTATCACACATCTTACTCAAACTACGGAAAAGATAAAAAGGTAAGTCTATGGAGACCTTCCCTGTGAAATGCAAAAGGAGTTTAAAATGGTAAGAGTAAACCTTGTTATACATTCCTTCACAAGTCAGATATTTCTGTATGCAGGTGAGTAAATGAGCATAATATTCTTTGACATAACTCCTGGGCACTGCTTTACTTAAATCTTCATTTACAAATTCATCCTTCAAGAAATCCTTGCAAGGATTCATGTCAAACTTGAAATTTTTAAACCATTGCTCTTGTCCTCGCGGGATCTCTGTCACAATAGATATCACTTTTGGCGAAACCTGCAATTCTATCATGGCTACTTTTGAATTCAAGCATGTGAATTTAAGTGCAAATTCTTTAGTTACCTGTGCGTGTCCTCCTTGTAACTTTTTGCAAAAATTCCAGCACCCGGCCTTTTTGAATGCTTTCTCCACCTCTTTATTCCTCAGTGTTATATCTAAGCCTTCACGCTCGGTCCTTAGACATTTGCCGGATCTGTGCTCCTTTTTCTCCATTGATTCTTCCAAATCTTAGCAAACAATGACTACCAGCTCCAGTTGGAATTGTGATTCAGCTTCTATTTGAATTCAGCCTCGCTTGATTATCATGCTCGCTTGATTATCAGCCTCGCTTGATTATCTTTGTAGTTGAATTTTAAATTTTTCCGTTTAAAATCTCTCAATTTGTAATCTTGCAGATTTTTCATTCATGCAAGAATTACAACCATCATTAAGATTTATGCACGGTAGTCTTTCTTGGAAATGATGATTCGTGCATATCAATAGATCTAGTGGTGGTGATAGTGGCAATGAGTGGTGAAATGTGATAAGAGGGGTACATGAGCTGACATGAGAAGACACGGCCAATGACTCACCTAACGGACTTGACATTTCGGGAAAGATTCGCTGCAAAATGTACGAATCCATGATTCCGCAGCGCTGTCAGTTTTAAATTTGAATGATGCGCTACGAAACTGCCTAATCGGGATTGCGCTGCGAAACTACCTAATTGGGATTGTGCTGCGAAAACACTTTAATGGTGTATATGCACTGCGAAAACACTTTAATGGTGTATATGCGCTGCAAAATTGCCTAATTGGGATTGCGCTACAAAAACACTTAATGGTGTATATGCGCTGCGAAATTACAAAAAGGCTCGGTGACTGACATAAGATAACATGTGGTTGTAAAACAATGGTGGATGGAGGGGAACCAATGGAAGCTGAGAATAACTTGACTCAAAAACCTCTTCAAAACTTCAGACTCTAAGGGAAGAAAATTAAAACAAAAATAGACTAACACTGACCTTTGTCATCGGGCTAGGATGAAAAGTTACATATATCAATTTTAGTTCTAAGTGATAACAACTACCATCACCCTAGCTGGTGTATTTCCATTTCTGTTTGTAAGCATATTCCAGTATTTTACATTAATGAAATGAAGTATTATTTCCATTTCATCTCTGTGTTTATGGTTATCTCTGTAATTTGTTGCATTCCTTTTTAAATTCAGATCAATGTTATCAAAGCGGTCTACGTTTTTTCTCTATTTTTCTTGCATGTCCCCAACGAGCTTGGGATATAAGGAGTTAGGGCTTGATCTGGTCGAACCTTTGCAAGACTAGTCTTGCAAATCCCGACAACCTCCTATGGCGGATGAAAAGAAAGATGACAGGGCAGGATATCCTATCAAAATATTGCTTGAATAAGCCCTCAAGTGACAAAGGAATGTGATGACGGACAACTTTTCCCAGATCCTTCAGCAGCTACCTAGGGGCGACACATCAATTTCCAACAACTACTTTGGAAATGCCACACCATTTAAGGTACAAGTTAATTTTGAAATCCCCATATTCGAGGGTTAGATAGACACAGATGCCATCGATAAATGGTTAAATATGCTAGAGGTTTATTTTCTGTTCATGATTTTCCCAGTCGGGAAAAGATTATTTTCGCTCTTCTCAAAGTAGCCCCCCACGTCAAGGACTGGTGGGAAACCTACTGCTAGCAGAAGGATGAAAGTACAGGCTCACTGTTTTTAGCCACACCCCCTTGGAATTCATTCGGGGATGCCATCAAGGAGCAGTATTACCCTGTTAGAACCTACAAGGATCAATACATAAAGTGGACCAAACTGCGGCAGGGAAGGGACCAAGACGGTCTGGAGTTTACAAATATTTTCCATACCCTTCACACAGAGTTAGGTATCAAGGATTTAGAGCAACATTTGGCACTCAAATACTATGGCTGCCTACACAAGTACATCCAGGAAGAAATAGAATTCCTAACCATCTCCTCGCTCGGCATGACATCTTGATATGCCGTCAAGGTCGAGAAAAAGTTTAAACAGAAGAAGCGAGACTTTGGATTTGTGAATCCGAAGCAAGGGAAAGGTGCCCCCAAATCGTAGAACAAAGGACAAAGCCAAGGTGGGGTGGCCCAAGACAACTCACCAAAGTTGCAAGCAATGAACATCACCGTGAAGTCAGAAAAGGACACATGAAAGTGGTGTGAGTTCCATAAAAGCTCCACTCACAACACAAGTGAGTGTCAGGCCAAGTAGTCACTAGTGGTCGAGCTAAAGGTTTCAGAATCAGATGCAGGTTTTGACTCTGAGTCAGAATTCAACAAGGGGAATGACAAAGGGAAGCAGATTATTGATGTGGAGCCCAACGACACCATTGCCACCACAAAGATCCAGAAGGAGGAACCCAAATATCCAGAGGAGGAGGAGCATCTCTTCCACTCCTAGAAGTGGGTAGAGGGCTCTCCACTACAATTCATTGTTGATAGCAGGAGCTAAAAGAACCTCATTTCGGTAGAGGTCGTGAAGTGGTTGGGCTTACCGACCATAACACATCCACAACCGTACACCATCGTGTGGCTTCACCAAGGATGCGATCTTCGTGTGAGCCAGCAGTGTCGCCTTCCATACAACATCAAGCCCTTCACATATGAGGTAATGTGTGACATTGCTCCCATTGAAGTTTTTGATGTATTATTATGACAACCATGCTTGTGGAAGCGACATGCTATGTATGAATTAAGGCCCTGCGCTATTATTGTTACTCTGGGAAATAAGTTGTATAGGATACTGGAGGTAGCACTACCTACTGCCATCTCTTTGGTTACTGCAAAACAATGCAGTAATCTCATTTCCAAAACCGGGAACTTTGTTTTCCTGATGCTACACCCTCAAGGAAAGAAGAAGACGATGGCCATGACCTCCAGACAGGGCCCCTCAAACACTCCATCGATCTGACCCTAGGTGAACCTCTGCCCAATGGACTAATCTATTGGCACTTCGTTCTGGAGAACGATGAAATCAAGAGGTAGATTCAGGAGCTACTACAGAAAGGTCACATCCGTCCGAGTTCATCGCTCCGTAGGAGCCTAATCATGTTGGTACAGAATAAGGATGGGACTTAGAGACTCTTACTGACTATCGGGCACTGAACAAGATCATTGTCCATAATAGGTACTCGATCCCATAGATTGATGACCTCCTGGACCAACTGAAGGGGGGAAAATATTTTAACAAGATTGATTTAAAGTCAGGATATCACTAGGTACCAATTAAACCCTCCGATGTGTGGAAGACTGCCTTCAAAGCCAAGGAGGGCCTTTTTGAATGGTTGGTTATGCCTTTCGGATTGACGAATGCTCCTGTAACCTTCATGAGACTAATGGATGACATCTTGCAACCATTCACCAACTCATGTGTAGTAGTATACTTGGATGATGTCTTGATCATCAACCAGATTTGGGAAGAGCACCTGAACCACATCTGACAGGTTCTCTAAACACTGCGACAACACAAGTTATGTGCCAGTTTGGAGAAATGAAATTTTGGGATGACCCAGGTTCAATATCTGGGATACATTATTGATGAATAGGGGGTGCATGTGGATCCAGCCAAGATCCAAGTCATTCGGGATTGGCCATCTCCAACCACTTTGACAGAGCTTCATAGCTTTCTAGGTCTTGCCAGCTTCTACCGCAGGTTCGTGTTGGGATTTTCTCATATCACTTGGCCCTTGATTCGAGTCACCAAGGGAGGAGCGAAAGAAAAATTATTTTGGTCTAAATCTCAATAGAAGGCATTCACAGAGTTGAAAGATCACCTCTTCTTGGCACCAGTGCTTGCATTACCAGACTTACAACAACCATTTGAGATCGAGATAGATGCCTTTGACTATTCTTTTGGGGCAGTCCTTACTCAACACGGGAATCCAGTGGCATATCACAGTGAGACACTTTCAGACACAGTCTGGAAGTATCCCACATATGACAAAGAGATGTATTCCATTGTGTAGACCTTCTAACAATGGAAGCATTACATTTTGGGGAAGGAAATGGTCATCCACATAGACCATCAACCCCTACAGTTCATGTAGACCCAAGGGAAATTTCAGAATGATCACCATCAGAAGTGGTCCACATATTTGCAATAGTTCCATTTGAATATCAAGTATAAGAAGGGAAGCACCAATGATGTTGTAGTTTGCCTCATTCAACCACCGATCATGTCGTTAACCACCCTGCTCAACTATTGTGGGCGCGAGACTTCTGATTGGCCACTTCTCTACAAAAGTGACCCAGAATTCAGCCACACATACCAAACACTCTTGGAGGGTCAGCATGTTCCATATTTTCACCTCCAGGATGACCTGTTATGCCACCTGGGTCACCTTTGTGTTCCTTCAAGCTAGCGTGCCAAGATTATTTAGGAAGCACACTACACTCGAGCTACTGGGAATTTCAGGGTCAAGAAAATGGTGGCAGTACTGCAGAAGTATTACTATTGGTTGAATCTTCGACAGGATGTTGGGAAGTACATCAAATCATGCACTGCCTGTGCCATTACCAAACTAACCATCAAGAAGCAAGGCCTCTATACCTCGCTGCCTACCCCTAGTCGACCTTGGGAATCCATCTCCATGGATTACATATCAGGACTTCCTTCCACTAAGCATGGAAAAGACTATGTTTTTCTGGTCCTCGACAAGTTCTCGAAGATGGCCATTATGGCGGTTTGTAAGAAGAATATCATAGTCGAAGCCATTGCTAAAATATTCTTTGAACGAGTGTGGGTACACTCTGGGATCCCATAGTCTATCATCTTAGATTGGAACAATAGGTTCCTTAGTACATTTTGTTCCAGTCTCTGGTCGATGCTGGACACCATACTCACTAAGTCCACATTGTTCCATCCTCAAACTGATGGCTAGGCAAAGATTGTCAACAGGATGATCATACACATTTTGTGCATGTACAACTCAAAGCATCCATGCACATGGGACAAGAGCCTCCCCTATGTTCAACATAGCTACAATTGGGCTCTCCATAGCTCGACTAGCCATAGCCCTTTTCAGGTGGGCTTGGGATTCCAACCACTATGTCCCATTGATGTGGCCATGCCATTTGTAGCTACTCACGTAGATTCGGCTCATGTCCAGTCCGAAACAGATAAGGCAAACAACTTCATTGAGCACATCCAACATATTCACCAGAAGGTCCATGAGATTATGGAAAATCAAATGCCAAGTACAAGTAGCGACATGATCAACATCGGGTGCCACACAAGTTTCAAGTGGGTGACAAAGTTTGGTTGCATTTGCAAAAGGAACGCCTTACTGGAGCCTATGGAAAACTCAGACCACTCTGATATGGTCCTTGCACCATTACCAAGGTTGTGGGAGACAATGCATTTGAGCTCAACATTCCCCCATTCCTTGGTCTACACCCAGTGTTCAATGTGGACCACCTTCGGCCATACTTTCCACCATTACTAGACACATCCGACATTACAAAACAACTCACACCCACAGAGTTAAATCCAGATTGCATGGAACAAGCTACAACTGATCAGATCATGGACACACAGATCAAGCACACTTTCCAGCAGAATATCCAATTGTATCGAGTTGTCAAAGCAGGCCAACTCCTTCACCAGGGCAAGTGGCTCACCAAGGACCAAGTTCAACAGAAGTTTCCTCATCTCATGGAGGAACTCAACTCAATACCATTGCTTCGTAAGAGGGGGGGGGGGGGTGATCTAGGTGGATATTGGTGGCCACTAGCCAATTCAACTTGGAACCCCACCATTGCTTCTTTCAGTTTTTTAGTTTCCTTAATTGTAGCACAATTTACTATTTTTAGCAGTTTTTCGGGTCCTAACCTTCTGAAGCCGTTTTGAGGCCCTAAATGACGCTTTTTGGGAAATCTACCTCCAACAATTTTTTATTTAAAATCATCTTTTCTGTTGTAGTCCTCAGAGAGATCTTTCCAATGGGCTATCATGCGCATCAAACAGAGATAATATGAGCAAGTCACAACCCCGGGAAGTTGGCTATCAAACTCACCCCAACGGGGCTCATTAACTCTTGGTGTTACATCTCCTTGGGTTAGGGTTTTGTTTGTTTAGGGTTTTCTCTTATTGTTCAATAATAAAAAGGCCCTTGAGCCTCATTGTAACATAGCTCAGAGGCATGTAGCCACCACATCTCTTCTCAGAGATAAGCTACAATCGCCCTAGCTGGTGTATTTCCATTTATGTTTGAAAGCATATTTCAGTATTTTACATTAATGAAATGAAGTATTATTTCTTCTGCATCACTGTTTTTATGGTAATCTCTGTAATTTTTTGCGTTCCTGTTTAAATCCAGATCAGGAGACATATGATTATTCATGTTATACATGCCTTAAGTTTTTCACTTGTTGTTTGAAATAAATTTTGCATTTTACCTTTAGAACTTAACCATTTTCTTGATAACTCTTTTGGTGTTGATCTGTAGGTACTTTTAGCATGTTTGGTCTTCAAAACTTGATCCTTCAATTCCTACATTCATGATTTATTTGTGAGCTATACAATTGTGCTAGAGCTGATAAGTAAGTTGTAGCTGCAGAATCAGATTAGTTGTGGAATGGAATCAGCTACATAATGTGAAAAGAAGGAAAAGTGAAGTATGGCTATGGAATATGAGTGTAAAAATGAAATGGAAATGGGTTATGACAGTGAGATGAAATGAAATGTAAAATAAAATGGGAAATAGGGTGAAATGGAGTAAAACTTTAAAAATAAAATGCAAATGGAATATTACAGTGAGATGAAATGGAACTGTAAAATAAAATGAAAACAGAATGAGATGGAATGAGACTATGAATTTTCAAACTCTAAACTGCAAATTAATGTAGCTTTTTGTCACTACTTATTATAGAAAGGAAATGGAAAATATAGGATGTCAGAAATCTCTGATTTTAACCCTGTATTTTTTGTATAAGTATGCTAATCAATGATTGGTTTTCAAACTCATACAATTATATATATATTATTATATAAATATATATATATATATATATATATATATATATATATATATATATATATATACATATATTCATATATTACAGAATGTGGAAAGAATGAAAAGTTGAAGTATGGCTAGGAAATGAAGTGAGATGAAATGGAACTGTAAAATAAAATGAAAACAGAATGAGATGGAATGAGACTATGAATTTGCAGACTCTAAATTGCAAATTAATGTAGCTTTTTGTCACTACTTATTACAGAAAGGAAATGGAAAATATAGGATGTCAGAAATCTCTGATTTTAAGTTAGTGGAGAAGAAGAATTCTTCTTCACTAGCTTCATTTCAGAGTTATTCTGGAAAATCTTAATGAAATCCTCTCTTGAAATTGGTTCTTGATATATCTTCAACCGATGACCATTCACAAGAAGAGGTATTTTTCTTCCATCTATTTTCCTTATCCTTACTGCTACATTATTACAGACTTTTTCAATCTCATATGGCCCAAGCCAATGAGTCTGAAACTTCCCTTGAAAATCTTTGAATTTGAATCGAACAAAAGTGCCCAATCTCCTGCTTGAAACTTCTTCTCCTTGATATATTTGTCATGCCATTTAGCCCTTTGTTGTTGGAATATACTGGTTATTTGAATTGCATCTTGCCTCATTTCATCAAGCTCATTGAGTTGTTCCAATCTATGTTTTTGTGCCTCTGATAAAACTAGTCCCAATTGGACAGCCATCTTGAAGGTTTTGATTTGAAACTCTATAGGGAACATGACTTGTTTCCCATAAATAAGTTCATAGGGTATGTGTCCCGTTGTGTTCCTCCATGTAGTTCTATAAGCCCATAAGGCTTCAGGAAGCCTTTCTGCCCAATCTCTTCTATGCAGATGCACAATCTTAGTGAGAATTCCTTCAATCACCTTATTTGTAGATTCAACTTGACCATTTGCTTGTGGATGATAGGGGGTGGATTTCCTATGTTTGATCTTGTAATCTTCCACAAGACCCTTCACCATTTTAGATGTAAATTGAGATCCCTAATCTATCACAATTTCTCTTGGAACACCAAAACGAGTGAAGATGTCCTCAAAAACAAAATTAACTACAGATTTTTTATTAGCAAAAGGCAATGCGTTAGCCTCTACCCATTTAGTGACATAATTAATGCATACCAATATATACTTCTTTTGCTTAGATGGGGGATTAATTGGTCCAACAAAATCCAAGGCCCATTTTTTGAAAGGTTCAATGAGTACCCGAATTTGTAGTGGCATTTCATTTGAAGGAGCAGGTTTTCCTAACCTTTGGTAGCTGTCACACCTCCTGACATATTCTTTGGCATCTTTGAATATGGATGGCCAATAATATCCTAAAGAAAGGATTTTATAGGGTGTCCTCTTGTTAGAAAAGTGTCCACCACATGGTTCATCATGACATGCCTTACGAATCTCAGGCATTTCATCTTCCCTAACATATTCTGATCATGAGATCTGGAACTGTTTTATACAATTCATTAGTGATCCATGAGTATCTTGCACTTATTTGAATGATTTTTCTTTTCTCTCTAGTAAACAAATGTGAAGGCAATTTCCCCGTGACTAAGTAATTGGCAATATCTGCAAACCAAGGGGTCTGAGTAGTCACTTCAAAAAGATATTCATCAGGAAACTTATCTTCAACCGGAGTGTCATCTTTGATATTTTTAATTCTCGACAAGAAATCAACAACTGTGCTTTTTTTCTAGGTCTATCTAGCACAATAATTTTGAATTCTTGTAAAAGTAATAGCCATCTTGTAACTCTGCCATTAGTAGTAGGTTTATTCATTAAGTATATAATTGCAGAGTGATCTTTATGAACAAAGGTTTCATATCCTGTTATATAATGTCTAAATTTGTTTATAGCATGAACAACAACTAAAAATTCCTTTTTAGTTACAGTATAATTTAACTCAGTGGGAGTCAAATTCTTACTTGTATAGTAGATGACATAGGGAATAAAATATTTTTTTCCTAATACAACTCCCAGAGTTGTATCTGAAGCATTTGTTGAAATGTGAAAAGGTAGTTTCCAATTGGACCTCTCAAGATGGGTGCTTCAGAAATTCTTGCTTTTAAAGTCTCAAATGCTATCTAGCAATCAGGATTCCAATTGAATTCACAATCCTCGGTGAGTAATTTGAAGAGTGGGGATGCTATTTTAGTGATTTTTTACGTAAATTGTCTATAGTATCCTGTAAATCCTAGAAAAATTCTAACATCCTTTTGACAATCTAGAATTGATAATTTAGAGATGACTTCAACTTTAGATTTATCAACTTTAATTCCATCTCCTGAAATGTGATGTCCTAAAACAATCCCTTCTGTAAACATCATAAAAAAAAATTCATGGCTTAGTGAAAGGTTTGCTTCCTTACATCTTTTATGAACTTTTTACAAATTTTCCAAAGCTTCTTCAAATATATTCCCATAGATTGTAAAGTCATCCATATATACCTCTACACAATCATGTATTAGATCAGAAAAAATTCCTAGTACTACTCTTTGGAATGTTGCAGGTGCATTACATAATCCAAAAGGAAGTACTCAGTAGGCATAGGTTGCCCATGGAAAAGTAAATGTGGTTTTATCTTGATCTTGAGGTGCCACCTGAATCTGATTATAACCACTAAAACCATCCAAGAATGAGAAATACTTATTACCTGCTAATGTATCTAACACTTGATCTATAAAGGGCAAAGGAAAAGGATCTTTTAGGGTAGCTTTATTTAATTCTCGATAATCAAGGCACGCCCTCCATTTACCATTCTTTTTGGGCACAATCACTGAAGGGGAAACCCATTGGCTATCTGAAATTAGGTAAATGAAGTTTACATTCAGTAGTTTTTGCAACTCTTCTTTCACAATTTCCCTAAGATTTGGATTCATCCTTCTTTGAGCTTTTCTGATAGGTTTACAATTTTCCTCAATGTAGATGTGATGTATTCAAGTCTTAGGACTAATTCCTTTCATGTCAGTATATTCCCATGCATATGCAGCAAAATGTTGTTGTAATTTTTTGATTAGCTTTTCCTGTTGTAATTTCTCCAAGTTAATGTTTATGTTTAATGTTCTCCCTAGAAATATTTCAATTGTAGAGCTACCAAATTCTTCCATAGAATAAAGAGACATCTTCCTAGATGACAAATATTCAATATTGGTTTTTTCTTGGAATTGATCATGTTCATATTTTGGAGATGATTCAAAAATTTCCATTGTATTCAGGATTTTACTATCTTCACTAATGTTTGAAATAGTAAAGAGAGGCTGAAAGTCATTTTCATCGTCAATCCATTCTTTGTCATCTATTTCTGTGATTGTTCTTTCTAGAGGATACAGAGTGAATTTCTTTGTTGAATTCCCATCAGAAATATACATGTCACCAGATATACAACTAATGAAAGCATCAGTTGTGGCCAGCCAAGGTCTTCCTAATATAAGTGGATGTCCTCCTAGATTGTTCTTGGGGGTTAAAATCATAAAATCAACAGGATATTCCCAAGAATCTAAGGACACTGAAATATCTTATAACACACCATCTGGTTTGATTACAGATCTATTTGCTAATTGCAGTAATGTAGGTGTGTAAAGAAGATTAGGAAGCTTGAGCTATTCCACGGTTTGTTTTCTCATGATGTTTATTTCTGCTCCTAAATCAATCAATGTATTTGGAATTTCAACTCCATTGATATGTGCTTTCACAATTGGACTTCCTGGATCTACACATTTTTGTATGACAATTTTTCCCATCATTATGTCTTCTCTTTTTCCTACTAGGTGAATTATTTTTGTTTCTTTTTCTTTTCTTCCTGGTTTCATTATGCTCAACTCCTTTATTGTTTTAGCTAGGATTGGAATCTCCTTAATGGCCTGTAACAAAGGGATTTTGATATAGACGTTTTTCAATTCATCTAGAAAATCATAATTAGGAAACATAATCTGCTTTTCTACTCCTCTATCAACTTGTAATCTTTCAGGAAAAGGAGGTGCAGAAGTAGATACTGGTTGCTCAATGAGAGGAGTTGAGTTCACCGGTTCTTTTTGTTTTTCACTTTCAGTATTTTGGTTTTGGAGAGATGTTCCTTCGAAACTTTTAATGGGCTGTAGAGAATCTTCCTCAGAATTGTCTTGTTCCTGAATAGCTACAGAGGGACTTTCTTTTTCTAATATCCTACCAAATCTCAGTTGAACATCATTGGGATCTATAGGAGTGATAATATAAGTTGGAAATTGTTGTCCTTCCACCATGTAAGTATTTTGAGGATTTTTATTATTGGGGTTTGGTAATGGTTGGGCAGGTCGCTGATTTGGTCTCTACTGAAATGGTAGTAAGAGTTGAGGATTTTGGTTTTGAAGTTGTGGCTACTGATTGTTTTGTGGAAATGGTAGTGAAAGTTGAGGGTTCTGATTTTGAAGCTGTGGCTGCTGATTTTGTTGTGGAATTTGTGGGGGAGGATAATTTTGATATGATGGAGGATATTGATAATATTGAGAAAATATTCCATAAGGATTTTGTACTCCTTGAGCCCAAGGTTGAGATTGAGATTGAGGTTGTGGTTAAGGCCAAGGTTGCTACCAAGAATTCCAATTTGGTGGGGGCTAAAGATACATTTTATTGTTAAATCCCTGATTTTGTGGCCCCTGCCAAGGTCTTCTAGAGACAAAGCAAAGAGATTCTGCTGAGTTTGGAATTGTTTCTTCTTGAAAAACAGCCTTAAGACCTGGAATTGAAGGAAACCCCTTGGTCTCATGGTTTTCTGAACAAATCACACAAGTCTCTATGATTTTTGCCTCTAAAGGGCATTCTCTTAAAGCGTGTTTTTTTCTGCATTTGGGATAGAAAATAGCTAAAGCATCAACCTCTGTTTTCTGCTTGTTTTGTAACTTAAGGGTGTCTACTTGCTCACTAAGGCTCCCTAAAATATCTGTTTTGAATTCATCAAGCATATTCCCAATTTATTCCCTACTCATTGATCTAGTTGCAGACTTATTCACTCTAACAAGAGAAGGATCTCTTGGACCTTTCCCAGTTCTGGATTTCCCTCTTGAGAGATGAATGCATAATTCTCCTATGTCACTTAATGGGAGTTGAGAGATATCTCCCTTCCCCATCATGTTAAGGATATCTATCCATTCATCTCTAATGGCTTTTAATTGAAGAGCTTTTAAGATATCTTTATCTAAATTATCCATCTTTCCTGTTTTCAAGTTATATTTGAATCTCTCAATTAAATCCTATAAATTTTCATCCTCTCTTTGCATCATTTTGAACACTTCATCCTTGTGACTGGTAGGCATGCAATAATCAAAATACCTGTCCAAAAATACTTTCTTCATGTCATTCCATGTTCTAATGGACTGAGTGACCAACCCATGAACCACTTCAAAGTAGCTCCTTTCAATGTTGAAGGAAACAACTTAAGTTTTTGAGAGTCTTCTAAGTAATCATAGGTTCTACACAAGATTTCAAACTCAAATAAAAATGTTTCAGGATCCTCACTGTTATCAGGAAATCTAGTGACCACTCGGAGCTGCTAGTCCTGTTAGAGTCGGTCTGTTCAACCCTCCGTCAGAGATCAAAACCTCTTTTGTTGCATTTCATTTTTAGGAGTCCCGCCTAGTCATCTGCATTCCATTAAGCACATGGATCATCTGAAGAGAGTGGTTTTCCTCACGTCCCATATGTCATTTACCTGTTGGTTCATGTTTGTTCTTTTAAAAAGGCATATACAGTCTTCTTTTCATTAAAATTTGCAAAATGTTTCCTTTAGGGTTTCATGGTCAATTAGGTCAGGGTTTGTTGCGGAGGTAAATCCCCTCTGCGGACAGAGGTGGATCCCACTAGCCCCACAGGGGTCTAGCAACAATCATCACGCTGCATGCAATTTCTAACTATAAATTTAGAAGTCGATCAGGGAGTCAACCTGGATCCACGCTTTGCTGTGGGAGAAGTGTCGCTCCTGTTTTTTTTTTTTCTCTTGCCGGCTCACTATCCTTGCGCCCACGCATGACCCACCTGCACAAATGAAGACACCCACCAGCAGTTAAAATCCAAAATCGTACAGCTATATATCAGTCAAGCAGGATACAATTCACATATTACCAGTAGAACACATGAATGGAACCATAATAACAGTCGCTTATCATTAAATAGAAAAGAGAGAAGACATTACAACCACTTAAGGCTTGACGCTGCAAATCTCCTCTAGCGGGGTCGGCAGTCAGTCTGACATGTCTTGCAAAGTCACTTTCTCTCTCCACAATCCGGCAGCATAACCTCTCTTTCAACTCTTAGCTCAATACTATCTCTCTCTCACCAGCTTGTTCACTCTTTGCACTTTTAACACTAGCCTCCAAAAACTAGCCTGTTCATTATGGGGAGATAGGCCTTTATAGATGGGGGGAGAGGAGATATGCATTGTATGTGGACACATTCCGAGTTTTGGTAATGTCCCATAATAGCCATTGAGTTGAGTTTCCTTGGATAGAAAAGCCGACGGTCGACTGCTTTTGAGGGCTTTTTCCTTCAGGGTAACTGGGTGAGTCACGGAGGAAAAAGCATTCTAGCATGCGCTGGCCAAAAATCATGCCCAAATTGTGTGGCGCGGGCCGTGCTCTAGGACAGAGCGTCTATGGGCGCGCCCTCTTTGTAGGGACTGAGCCATTGGCGCGGGTTAAAACACTGTGGACCCGCGCTAATGGGAAAAAGGCATT
>APFE030805653.1:0-23476 GCA_000404065.3 Pinus taeda | reverse complement strand
TCTCTTTTCTCTGGGTGTTGGGGCAATCCCAGCATCCCCTGTTTTAGCAGCTTGCTTTACTGGTGTTCCTTTTTGCTCCTTCTTGGGGGCTTTTCCCTTGGTGTCCTGTCTTTTGGTCTTCTTCTCGGCCTGCGTAGGCTCCTTCTCTTACTGCTAAAGGAAGTAAGCTCCTCAGCTAAAACTCAGATGTCATCATCCTTTGTCATATTCCGAAAAATCTCCCATGAGAGAGGGACGGTGAAAGTGTGGAGTGCATCTTCCATAAGGAGCTTTATAAGCCCATGATGTGCTAGCTGGTCCAGTGTCCCTTCTCTGAGCTTGGTGGCACATTCAGTCATGGACTGCAAAAGGAAGTATGGAATGCTCAATTTCTACTCCGAGGGGAGGTCCATGTGGTGCCTGAGCTCTGTGAGCAGCCGAAAGTGATAACCATATATGATACTAAACCACCCCTCGCAAGTGATATACTTCATAATTTGGAGGCTGACTTCACTCTAGAGCGGCTACAGGCTAGTCCTCCTCACTCCATTTTTATCCTCTGAGAATTGTTCTTCAGGCACGAAGAATTCTTCTTTAGCCTTCTTACCCAGCTTCCTTTCCTCCTTATACCACGGGATTCCCATTGGAAGATCAGTCACCCTGCTAATGAGCTGCGGTGTGAGTCTGAGGGATAATCCCCTGAAATTGACGATGGCCAATGTTTTTGACTTTGGCTCGAGGGACGGAGGAATTCTTCTTTAATTTCATTGTCGTGCCCCTGGAGCTTGTCACAAAATGACATCCACTGTGCACGGGAGAACAATTCTACCACCTCAGGGGTCTCCCATAACTTCTTTGAGTCTGATGGTTCTTTACGAATGAACCCGCCCGGCAAGATCAAATTCTGTGTTTGCACTCTCGGATTGAGAATTCTGAGCAGATTCTTTCCTTAGAGCGGAAAAAAAAGTGACCTTTGGTCGATTGCCCTGCTGACTTCGTCTGCTCAGATGTACAGAGGAAGGATTTTTGAGAATTTCCACCCGGAGCACAGAACCCGTCTCCGTTATACACGCAGTGGCAAAAAAAATTGCAGTTTTGACAGTGTTTCAGCAGGGTATCACCTTCGACAGAAAGGAATTTCCATTTATGCGTGAAGAAAGTTCTCATGCAGATGACTACGACGATTCTAGCAGCGACACATACATCAAACCAGACAGAATTACACTTGAATTTCCCTACCCCTTTCTACATCGATTGCACCACCTTTGAAAGGAAATTTTCTTTGCATGAGGAGGTTAAATTCTGCCTACCTCTGAAATTCGCCACCTCGACGTGAACAGTCCGCACTATTGCGGATGCCGCATTTCCTGTAGTGCAGTTTCCTGTAGGAGTTCGTTCTTGGCTTCTAGAGGAGTTTCGACAGTGCAAGACCAGTCTGAGCGGCAGCAGGATGCTTGAATCAGGCAGAAGACTTCGGTTTAATCGCTTGCAGAGGACAAGGACGCATATTCGGCTGGGAAATGGTTGTTTCATAAATGATTGCAGATCGTCATAAAAATCCACTGGCCGATTTCGAATTGCTGCAAAATCCATGGCGCGGGATTGAGTTGTCCCTGATTTTCTGTTGGCCGACGTCATCGTAATCATATCCCAGCGTGCCCCTGACTGCCAAATTCTCCCCACTGGAGTGACCGCCGCCAATCTTGTCGTACTTCTGCTTCTTCCCGACTGGACCTTTCCCACGTGCCAATTGTTCATCCTTCCTACACAATCGATCCAGTTCGGATCCTACGAGGCCGCTTGACGGGCTGTGGTGGCCAATTGAGCGGTAACCCCTTGCTCAATCCGCCCATTTCCACAGTTGTGCATATTCAGAGTATTGTTTATGCTATGGGACGAAATAAGGTTAGTTACTTACCTGTGCGACCGTCAATGTGATTTCTTCCAGGGTTCAAGATGATGGATGTCGGTCTGCGTGCCGCTGCTCTGTGGCTAGGTGCTGGAGCTTCTCCGTGTTGGCTGCTGCTGGCTGGGAGTCTCGGAGACCCATTCCTCTGGTGGCGAACATGGCGTGCATCGATCCTGTCAATTGCTGGTGTCTTCGTGGCAGGTACTCCTGCTGGATCAGCTGCTACAGGATTCCTGTAGGACATGTTGTTTCTTCCCCTGCGGTGCATCCTGACATAATTATATTTTTATTGAACAGGTGAAAGGTCCTGAGGTCGCCTAACAGGTGAGCGATTGAGCCTCAAGAGACCTTGTTTCTGAATTTTGAAAAGAAATCCAATTTCCTTTATTTGAAAAACAGAGCTTTCTTTGCATGTGCAGGTATGCTTGCTCAGATTGGAGTTGTGGTGGTGAAAAGAGGTGGAGCGAGTGGGGAATGATAGAGAATGGTGGTTGCGTGCCCCCTTGGTCGACTTAACACTCCAAATTTCTCCTTGTATTTGATTCTAGCCCACTCAAACGTTCTACAGGAAGTTTCCTGTAGAAATATAGAACTTCCTGTAGAAAGTCTTGTAGCTTCTTATAGAAGGCCAAACCATGATCCGCTTGCACCCAAACGTTGCAAAAATGAGTTTCCATGGTGGATGTGCATGAGAGGTTGTCTGGTAGCTTGATAGGAACCCATGTCTATGAGTTGACAGACCTCCTTTGGTGCGCTGTATACCTGCAAAAATTCAAAGATCAACTGTTTTTTTCTTGTTCCTTTTTTCATCTTTTTCTCTTCCTTTTTTTTTTTTTTTAAAAGACAGCAGGAGTGCCTCAATGAGGTTTTCACTCCTACTACCTGCCTTGGGCACCTTAGAAAGGTTTTCACCCAAGGATCTTTTATTTCCATTCTCTTTTTTTTTTTTTTGAAAGACAGCAGGAGTGCCTCAATGAGGTTTTCACTCCTACTACCTGCCTTGGGCGCCTCAGAAAGGTTTTCACCCAAGGATCATTTTTTTTTTTTTTTTTAAGAATATGAAATGAGGCTCAGGGTGTGCCCAAAACAGAGGCAGAACCCTTCTCTATGACCAGCACCGGTTTCTCCATAGTTTTGACGAACTCTTGCCTTGACAAAGGCTTCCTGTAGATCTTGAGTCGATTTCCATTGACAAGCATGGGAATGGCTTCTTCATCAATAGTTTGGATAAGAACAGAGCCATTATCATTACACTTTTCTATTGCATATGGTCCCAGCCACCTCGTTCTCAGTTTTCCCTTGATATCCTTATGTCTGGAATCATATAGCAGCGCCCAATCTCCCGGCTGGAATTTTTTGTCATTGAGGTGCCGGTCATGCCACACCTTCCTCTGAAGTTGAATCACTTCTGAGTGGAGGAGGGCCTGCATTCGAAGTTCATCTAACCCATTCAGCTGCATTAACCTTTCTTATTGAGCATGGCTGAGGTCTAGGTCTAGCTGAGCTGCCATTCTCAAGGTGTTGTACTCAAACTCAATTGACAGCAAAGCTCTCTTTCCATAGACCAACTCATAGGGTGTGAAACTGGTGGTGGTCTTCCAAGTAGTGTTGTAGGCCCAGGTGGCCTCAACCAGGCGATTTGCCCAATCCTTTCTGCTGCTGCTCACCACCTTGGTCAAGATCCCCTCTAATGCTCTGTTGGTGACTTCCACTTGTCCATTCGCTTGAGGATGATATGGGGTGGAAGTCCTATGCTTGATTCTGTGATGAGCAAGGAGATTTTCAATCAAATTGGAGGTGAACTGGCTTCCTTGATCGGTGACTATCTCTCTTGGGTAGCCAAATTTGTAGAAAATGTTCTGTCTCAAGAACTCGGCCACCTTTTCTTCTATTGCTGCTTTGATTTCTTTGGTCTCTGCCCACTTTGTCAGATAATCTGTGCACACAATGATGTAAGACCTTTTCCTTGAAGGAGGGTTGATAGGGCCCACAAAGTCCATACCCCACTTCTCAAATGGCTCAAGAGTCACCTGAGGTTGGAGAGGCATTTCATCCCTTGGGGTTGGTTTCCCCATCCTTTGGCATCGGTCACATTGGCTGATATATCTTCTGACATCCGCATGAAGAGTGGGCCAATAGTAGCCTGCCTGTAGAATCTTGAAGGTAGTCCTCTTGGCTGCAAAATATCCTCCACAGGGTCCATCGTGACAAGTTAGGAGGATGTCAAAGACTTCCTCCTCCCTTACACAACGTCTTAAGATCTGATCAGGGCCAAGTTTGAACAAGTTTCCCCCGATCCAAGTAAATGAGGCACCTTTTCTCACGATCTTTCTCTTCTCCTTCAAGGATAGATGCGGAGGGAACTGTGCTGAGACCAGATAGTTTGCTATATCAGCAAACCACGAGGAGAGTACAGAGATGGCAAATAGATGCTCATCTGGCATCTGGTCATCCACGGTTCCTTCTTCACCTGCAGGAAAATCCAGTCTAGACAAGAAGTCAGCAACAACATTTTCTCTACCTGGTTTATCAACAATGGTCAAATCAAACTGTTGCAATAAAAGTAACCATCTAATAATACGAGCATTCACATCAGGCTTATTCATTAAATATCGAATTGCAGCATGGTCAGTATGTACAAATGTTTGATAGCTAGTGATATAGTGTCAGAACTTGTTCAGGGCATGGACCACAGCCAGGAACTCTTTCTCAGTTACCATGTAATTCATTTCTGCCTTGGATAAGTTTTTACTGACAAAGTATATAGCATATGGGATTTTCTCTTCAAGTTGTCCTAGGGCTGCCCCTATGGCTTTGTTCGAGGCATCTGTGTGGATGTGGAAAGGTAGGGCCTAGTTTGGGCCTCTCAGAATGGGAGAAGACACCAACTTATCCTTTAATTCATTCAGAGCCTTTTGGCAGTCATCCGACCATTTAAACTCAACATCTTTTGCTAAGAGACCAAACAAGGGTGAGGCCAGCTTACTAAAGTCTTTAATGAATATACGGTAATATCCTGCTAAGCCTAAGAAACTCCGGACATCTCTCGCCTTCTGAGGAGGCGGGACCCTTTTAATGATAGCAACTTTATTGGGATCCACCTGTAACCCTTGGCGAGAGATGGTATGGCCTAACACGGTCCCTTCAGTCATCAGGAACTCACATTTCTCCAGACTGAGGGACAGATTCATCTCGATGCACTTACTCAAAACTTTTCCCAGGTTGGACAAGGCTTCCTGGAAGCTAGACCCGTAAGGAGTAAAGTCATCCATATAAATTTCTACCGAATCATGGACCAACTCTGCAAAGATGCTTAACACATCCCTCTGGAACGTGGCAGGGGCATTACATAGCCCGAAGGGTAGGACACGGTAGGCAAAGGTACCCCATGGACAAGTGAAAGTGGTCTTATCCTGGTCTTCCAGGCTGATTTGAATCTGGTTGTACCCACTGAACCCATCTAGGAAGGAGAAAAATTTCTTTCCTGCCAGACCATCTAGCACTTGATCTATGAAAGGTAAAGGGAAGTGGTCTTTCTTGGTGGCTTTGTTCAACTCCCTGTAGTCCACACAAATTATCTATTTCCCATTTTTCTTGGGTACCAACACTAGAGGGGAAACCCATTCGCTATCCAAGATGGGGTAGATGAATCCCGCATCCAACATTTTTTGCACCTCTTCTTTAACAATGTCCTTAAGGGTTGGGTTCATCCTCCTCTGGGGTTGCCTAACTGGTTTACAGTCCTCCTTGATGTAAATATGATGAGTGCAGACTGAGGGATGGATTCCCTTCATTTCCTTGTAGCTCCAAGCAAAGGCCCCCCAATGGCGGGTTAGGAGACTGCACAACTCCTTTTCCTGAGAGGGAGAGAGAGGAGCTTATCTTCAAGGTTCTCTCAGGGTCAAACTCCACATTTTTAACTCTGGTGTTGGTCGGATTAGTGGCACTTAGGTCTACTAAGGCATTGGCCTGGGTGTCTTCCGCCAACTCTTCCAAGGATAGCTCACTATGGGGAGGATTTTGGATTAAGTTTTCGATCAAATCATCCTCGGTTGGAGGACCTCGCTTGGTGGCCTCTACTGTGCATAATGATGCAGAGTGGACCTCATCCTCTTTTCCTTCTTCCAACCAGAGGGGTAAGTCATGTTCTATCGAAGGTTGGGCAGGAGGGTATAGGACCAGCTGCTTGGACATAGGCCCATTTTTTATGGTCATGCTTCCCGCTCGATAGCTGATATAAGCATCTGCAGTGGCCAGCCAAGGCCTTCCCAAAATGAGAGGATAACCTGTGAGTTTTGCCTTAGGCTGGAGGACCAAAAAGTCCGCAGGGTATTCCCATGAGTCTATAGAGACCAGGACATCCTCCACAATCCCTTCGGGAGTCACGGTGGAGCGATCTGCCAATTACAGCACTGTCAAAGTCTTTCTTAGGGCACTCTGAAGATTGAGCTTAAGCATGGTGTCCCTAGTCATCACATTGATGGCAACCCCTAAATCAATCAGAGTGTGGGTATGATGGTGCCATTGATGTGGACATCAACTACAGGACTCCCAGGGTCCAAATACTTTGGACAGATTACCTGCCCCAGCATGAGGTCGGACAGTTGTCCTATGACATTGATGGTCGAGGCATCTTTCTTTCGCCTGCCTGGGTGCCTAAAACACTTCTCTTTAATCAATTTTTTGTAAATTGGTACATCTTTGATGGCTTGGAGAAGCGGAATTTTCACACACAACTGCTTAAGTTCTCCCAGAAGCTCGTCCTCCTCTGGGTTGGGCTGTGTGGTCGCTGTGAGTCGCTCAGGAAAGGGTGGAATGGCTTGGGGTTCACTTTCCTGTTTCTCTTCCTCCTCTTCTAATGGAGGAGGTTGGCGTTCTGGAAGGACTTTCCTAGATCGCAGGTTGATCTCCTGGATCTCCACAAATTAGGTAGGGCATGGTGTCTCCCCAGTATATACCTGCTGAGCCTGTCTGTTGTTGGGGTTCGGGTTCGGTTGAGCAGGCATCTGGGGTTGTCTTGGAGGAGCAGTAGGTAATGGTTGGGATTGAGTTGGTGGTGGAGGCAGAATGGCGGGAGGAGTGTTGTATTGGGGCCTCCACCCCGGTTGAGGTGCATTCCATTGAGGTTGTGGCTAGGCATGAGAGTGAAACGAGTGAGAGGGCGGTTGAGTTTGCTATGGAGATGGATAAGACCATGGAGGAGGTGCGGACCATGAAGGATGAGCAGGGGGGCCCCAAGAAGGCATATGGGCAGGTTGATTGGGGTGGTAGTAAGCTTGGGATGTCCCTTGCATTCCCTGCTGATAAGGCTTGGGTCCATGAGGCCTCCTTTGATTGAGGAAGTAGAGAGGTTTAGTAGCCACCTCGGTCCCTAGGCACATGGCTTTAAATCCAGGCAAGGTAGGGCATTGGTTGGTGGGATGGTCTTCCTCACACACGAAACATACCTCTACTGATTGTAGTGTGCACTCAGTCTTGGGGTGTTTCCTTGTGCATCTAGGACAAAAAATGGCCAAGGCCCTCTCAGCCTCTTCCTTCTTTTGCTGAATTCTGAAGGTATCAAGTTGCATGGCAATGGTCTGTCTCATTTCGCTCTTAAGATCTTCCATCTGGTTAGCAAACTCATGCTTGGAGAGGGAGGTGTTGGCTGAGAGATGAATCCCCCTACCTTTCTTCCGAGCTACCCTAGAATGGTTTCTAAACACGGTCTTTATGTACTCATAAGGTAGTTGGTAGATATCTCCTCTAGCCAGTAGGTTAAGGGTGTCCAAAAGGTCTTCAGGGACTCCTCAGAGCAGAACCAACTTCAGAGATTCTGGGTCAAGTGTGCACCTGGCTCATTTGTAACTGAGTTGGAACCTTTCCTCATAGTCTTCCAAAGATTTGTCACCGCTCATGGTCATCCGAAAGATTTCCCCCCTTTGTTTCTTTGGACCTACAGTACTCTCTGTACTTGGTGTTGAAGGCTTGTTGCATTTGAGCCCAAGTGGTGATACTGTTTCCAGGTAGCCCCATGAACCAACGTAATGCTGCATCCTTGAGGGTAGAGGGAAAGAGTTTTATCTTTTGCTCATCCTTAGCATACTCATAAGTTCTACAAAGGACAGCAAACTCAAACAAGAAGGTATCAGGGTCCTCAGAAGTTAGACCATGGAAATGAGGTAGCGCGGAGGGACTTATGTTTTTCATCTTCATGTCTCCATTGGTCTCTCGAATGGGAAAGGCACCCTCTATTCTCTCATCTTCTCTTCTCCTGTTTCTGTTTTCAGCCATGGCTGCAGATGGAATGGTTTCTAACTGTTCTTCCACTATAGGATCTTCGTATATCTCAGGAGGTTCAGCTATAGGTTCTTCTGGCTCGCTATCACCAGAGAAGAGAGAAAGTTGACTTAGTGATGTGGTGGGGGTGTTGGGTAAGAATTTGCCGGTCTTATCTCTGTTCCTACGAGGCATGAAATGGAAAGACTTTTTCTTGCTTTTGTATTTTTTTCTTTTGTACCTGCAAAACTAAAATAGGTTGAACTGCAGCTAATTATCTTACTGAAAGGAAAATGCAGAATTGAAATGCTAATCTATGGAAGTAGAATTGAAATTCTTAATCTATGCTTGCGGAATTGAAATTGTGGAATTTGAAGGCTAATCTAGGAAAGCAAGAAATGTCTACTCTACTTTTGCAGGAATGAAATTGCAGAATGGAAACGAAATAAACTACTTGGTAGAAGTTTGTAGTGGAAAATAGAAGAATAGCAACAATCACCAATACTCTGACGCTTCCCCGGCAATGGCGCCAAAAATATGGTGGGCTCCAGTATTGCAGCAATAATGCTGCAACTCCTGGGACTCCCTTATTTACTTTTATCAACCCGGTTGTTCGTAACAAACTTGGAAGCGACGGTGCTGTATGCACAAGTACTAGATCTTATCGCAGTTGTCACTTGGTCAGTTGGCACAAGTCCACCAGGGCTTTAGCCAACTTTGATAAGCTCTTAGATGAAGCTTGTAAATGATGGATGAAAGCTAACTCAAAGGGGAGCTAATCTAATTGCAGAAAGAAACTGAAAGAAAAAGAGGAATGCAAACCCTAGCAAACCCTAATTCTACCAGCCAGTTCTATTGATGCAATAATGAGAATACAGACTGCTGAATGAGATGACATTGACTTCAAAAAAAGGAAACTGCACATGCCTTAGTCTACTTTTGTTCTAGAAAGTATCTTTTTGTATTTTCTTGATTAAGTGTCGATTTTCACATGCATATACTTAAACTGAGCTTCACTGTGCAGGAGTTGACCAAGGAAGAGGAATGCTTGGAAGTAGTTGGAGAGGCTTAGAGAGGGTCTAAGGGGTCCCTAGCACTCTTTCCCAGAGTCTCACAAGGTTTGGCTATCAGAAAACCTCACATGTGAGCTTCTACAGGAAGTCTGCAGGGGTTCTACAGGAAACTTCAGAATTTCTACAGGAAACTTGGAAGTCGGTTTTTAGGAGGTGGATGTGTGAGGGAAGGTGCATGAATGGATCTAAAGGTAGGATAGGAGTCTAAACATGGCCTAAGGACTGGTGGGAGGTTTGGTGGAAAGCTGACTTGGCTCGGAGATGACTAAGGCAATGATGAGCAAGAAGGTAAAGTTTCGTAGACACAAAGGATAGATGGGAAAAAGGGCAGCTTAGCTATGAGACAGAACAGGAGGCTTAGATGATGCTTTGGGAGGATGGATGAAGGAGGAAGATACCCTACACGGTGGGCCCTGATTAATTCTACACAAACCTACAAATGATCAAATCCTAAACTAATATATTCTATCCATCAATCAACATAAATGAGTAGTACTTTATTTGGGAAGAAAAACTTATACATCATCTATGTAAGGAAACATTTCAAATGTCCAAACCCATGACTAATCTCTGCAATTAAACAAGCACACTAAAAGATTGCATAAGCAGCAAACTAGTGTTTTTGTGAGGCAGCACTGCTTTCCTCAATTCCAGCCCCAAATCCAATAAGGCCGAGGTGAAACCAGGAGTGTAGTTGTCTCTTTTTCTTGGAGATCTTGCTGTTATTATTCTACCAAAACATCTAAACCAAAACCATTCATAAATAGTGATCTATTCCAGCATCATAACAAAATCTACTTAATAGCAAGGTGTTCAAAAGCATAAACGAGAAAAACAGTGTTACGTAAAGAAACACAATGGTACAAAAAAGGGGGTCTTAGGCTCTCAGGTTGGGCCCAACCCTGAGAGCTTTGGCTCCTATAAAAACTCAGACTTGTTAGGAAACCAAACTGATTATCATTATTCAAAAAGAGTCATAACAGTTTTGTCAAAAATGGCTACAAGAGAATGAAACAGAGTTGTTGCAGCACTGGAGTACAAAGTACACAATAGGTTCAAAAGTATTTTTATGAAGGTTGAGGCCTCAACATTTATAGATAATGAGGGACCTAGCTGGCCTCCTCAATCTGTGGAACTCGGCTGTCAAACTGTGAGTCAAACAACCCCTTTCTAAATGCTGATTGGATGCCTTCTAGATTCAGCTCAGTGGTCTTTGGAGCTCGGAGCTGAAGGTGAGAATCCCGAGGAAGGGTCATTGAATGCCGTGGACATCCCTCCTTCAAGTCCTCATTTTAGGCTTGGCTGTCTTATAGCTCATGATTGCTTTGACTTTGCTCCAATACGTCAAAAAACCTAAAATAGACACATGTTAACCACCTAGGAAAAGTAACTTCCCTTATTTGTACCAAAGACACAAACATACTAGAAATAATGCATAAACTATAGAAAATGACGGATTTGAACAAGGGATGAACAATGAAAATGAGGCAAAATGAGCCCAAATTGTTATCAATTTTGGGGCTCATCAACTATGCTACATGAAAATTGAGAAATACATGAAAATCATGATTGCAATCATGCTTTTTCATGTATTTTTCATTTTTCATGTAGTAGGGTCCATCAAAAGTATGCAACATGTGTACTACTTGGATGACGAATTAAAATTTTCATCCAACGAGTACTCTCATTCAAAAATTGAGTAAAACATTAGGGATATAAGTTGAAAAAGTAGTTTTATTACTTTTTAATCTTTTTACTTTTTTACTTCAAAATGGTGAATCATCCCCCATGGTTGACATCATCATCTTGAATCCTATTGGTTCTTATAAATTTTATTTTGGTTGTACATTTTTCTTAGGAGGCCCATTTTAGACCTCAAAATTTCCTAATGGACACTTTTGCAAAGGACTTTGAGGTAGACTTAGAGGACCGATAGGTTTATCTTAGTATCCGGCAATCATGGTTATATAAGGTTGCATGTAGGTACCTCACCTTCCCATGTAAAGACATCATCAGCTATATTGTCTCACATACGGATGAACAAACTATGAAATTAAACAATGCTATTGGGAAAAATATTGCCACTTTCAGGGTATAAGACTTTCAATAAATGTATCACTTGCCCAAGCCAGTAAAGCACATGGACTTACTCTTCTATGCCACCCACATCTATGTGAACACAAGAGACAATGTCAAGTGCTGGGTGAAAGAGCCATCGAAGTTTCGACAGACACCCACCCATGTGTACAAGAAAATTTCCCTTAGGAAGGCTTATCAGATCTTGATTATCTTCGTTTGCAGAATATATGGGCAAGAGAGTATAAAAATATTTCTTGAAGGGTGGGCAGTCTTATTGGATCAGTTGGTGAATGATGGGAGGCCATTCAACTAGTTGGATTTGTTGGCTAATAATTGAAGGCCCATGCAACACAGGCTCAAAATCCACCCAAGGATGAGCGAGCAAGGTTCTATATGTCTGCATACTTACTAGATGCAATATGTGCACAACAACGGTTCCTTGTCATGAACTGGACATGGACACCATGAGAGACTTCCATGAAAATCTATTGAAATTTTCTTTTAGAATGCAGTTATCAAGGAGTAATGGCATGACTAACTTACCACTTTATCATCCTACTATACAAGTTTATATTTTAATAAGATCCACCTTGCATGTCATAAGAAGAAATGGAGGCAATAGTAGACATTGTAGATTGGTATGCCTCTCTAGGTGGCACCTTAATCAGAGTGTTTGGTGGAGAGAAGCCTCTTCATGTCTTACCAAGGTATGCGACTAACAAACTAATCATGCAATAAGTATCATACCATCTTGCTATAGGGTTGTCAGCAGCACTGCATAGGAAGAAGAAAGCACCATGGCTCACTCTTCCTTTGTGGATCAGATTGTACAAGATAAAGAAATTGAAATTTGCAGATGCTAAGGCTAAGGAGATGGTGAAATTCAATTTTGACAGTAAAGAATTTAATCTATATGATCCCCACAGTATTTTCAAGGACCATTGTATGAGAGTTTACTTTCTATGGATCAGCAGGGAATTTCATTGGCCATAGGTGGATCCTTGGAGGTACTGCTATAATGCCTCCAAATGAAATGAGGTGGTCAGTATAACAAGGAATTTGAAGGCATCTATATAAAAAACAAAAGTTTCAAAAGCAACAATAGTAGAAGGAAGGAATCCCATGTAGGACAAGGGAAAGAGGAAGATTTCTAACAGTCTAGAGGGTGAGAAAAGCTGCAAAATGAAAACTGATCCTCTTATCACAAAGGCATCATAGAATGAGGAAGTAAAGAGGAAGTAAAGGATGCATAGAGAAAAGTGGAGGAAGAGAGAAGAGAAGAGGTTGTAGGAAGAAGAACTGAAGTTGAAGGAGGAACAAGAGTTGACGAGGAGAGAACACGAAGAGAAGAAGAAGAGGAAGAAGAATAAAGGCAAGGTGCGATGACAAATGAAACAGATAATCAAGGTTACTGACAAGGTTCTTGGGAGGATACTAGAGTCAAGGGTCTTTGTCATGGTCTTGGTACTCATCAATTAAATATCTAGAAGAAGAATTTTTATCGGGTTTTCCTCTCAAGAGGTGACAGGTTTTGGCCTTGGCTGACAAGTGTACATATTGTGCCACTTGTCTTTTATTGTGCATATTGGTAATTGTCTTGATGAAAATAACTCAATAATAACATAATGAAGAAAATACTATAAGCTAAGAAGTAAAAGTATATCACAAGCAATTATCAAGTAGAGAAATATTTTAACTATTCATGCCCTAGATTTCTCAACATGGAATTAGAACTTAGGTGTTAAAGATAAGAAGGGGAATTCAATCAAGAAGACATCAAGCAGTGGAAGAAGGATCATAGAATATTCAAGGACCACTAAGGTCAATATCTTCAAAACCCTATATCAAAGAAATATACTCTAGCAAGGGTCATGAAATTATCTTCAAGAAGGAAGCAGGAAGAAAGACTAAAACCCTAGAAGGAATTAAGAGATCATCACTCATACATCACCAAATAAATGAAATATATTCAAATCTAAGGAAGTTTATATCGAAAGGAAATCTTCTCTCTATTAAAGCAAGGATATAATTTGGAAAAAGATCATCCTAAAGAAGGTAGCCTTCCCTCACTGAAGTAAGAAACTTATTAAAAAGGATCATTTGAAGCAACAAGTTAGGGAAGAGGAAGTTATCCCATTATCAAATTATGGTCTCTCTGCAAGGCAAAACAGACAAGTTGAAGAAATAAAGTAACAAAAGATCAGATAGAAGGGATCAATCAGTGACAAGAAGAAAAGGGAAATTTGTAAAGTTTTCTCCTCCAAAGGAAAAGAAGAACATGGCTAAGGAAAGATGCGATGGTTGTCAAAAACTTGGTCACTATAGAAGAGATTGTCCTAAACATAAGAGGGACAAGGAAGAAGCCCATATTACTAAGGAAGTGAAAGAAACTAAGACAAAGAAGCTTAAGAAGGAAGAATTAAAAGGATATCTACTATGACTGAGATTATCTTCTTCACCAGAAGGTACCTTCCACTTGTAGATAAGAAGTAATGGAAATAAGATATGATGCATCAAATTAGAAAATATTATCATGGTAGAAGCATTAGAAGTAAGAGCACTTGACATGGGAAGCAGAAAGGATGTCTATAATAAATTATATTAATTAAAAAGAATGGGAGCTCTTAGAAACCTCATTAAAACCTCTATTGATACTTATAGAAAGAAGTAGAGGTCATCATCCACGGGGATCATCATACAATAGTCAATAAGGAAACATCTGTGGGGTGAATATATAAAATATCCTCACGTTTCTCTAATAGAATCCTTATCAAAGGATTCACTAATCTATAAAGGAAGAAAATGTTTCATCAAGAATTCCATATCGTGGGACTCAAGGATGATTGTATGATGACATAATGAAGAAGTAGGTATAAAGGATAAAGTTCTTTCTTTCAAATGAAGCTGCTACAGGAACTATAGATGATCGAGGGAGAGATGAGGTATGTATACTCACATAGATTATTATGAAAGTCATGTCATATGCTTGCAAATAATATGGATCACCATTTCCACCTTGGTAAATATGATCAATAGAAGAATGTATCTCCTCCTTTGAAAGATTGCAAAAAGGTGTAAGTCACACTAGATGAAATCAACATAATATGTTCTCATATGAATCATGAGGAAGCTGACTAAAATTAAGGACCTCTAATTGGAAGCTCTTGATAATGAAGTGTGGAATAAATTGTGAAAATATGAAACAAAGGTAGAATGCATTCAACATCCGAGACCAAGAAGAGTTGACTAGAATATCTCCCAGAAAGATATGAAGACTCTGATAGGATTTGGAAAAAGATGGAGGCCCTTGACAATGGATATCTTTGGGAAATGTGTCAATCTGCATATAAGATGTGGATACCTACAAGAAGATGTCATGATGAAAGACCATCACAAAGGTAATTTTGATTTAAGTGTTCATTTCTTAATTTTGAACTAATATCTGGATGGGCTTATGTAGGACTACCAAAGGGAAGATTTGTGGATGACTTCCAGGGAAACCATATAGAAGGATGTAAGGTCTTTCTGGAAAACATGGCATGAAGAAAGCATCATGACATGAAGCAAAGCCATATGGAAAAAATGATGTATCACTTTATGATGAAATGAGATGGATGGGTTGCGCTCTATGAAGAAGTCCCTAAAAGATGAAGACTCCATGATGAAGAATAAATTCATGACATCGAAGGAAGGAGTTGTTCAAGAAATTGGTTGTTAATTGATATCCACATGAGGAGTTCTTATAGGTCCCTAGTTAAGAGGGAGCTTGAAAATAAGTTTCTTACTTGGAAGAAACTTGAAAATTCCTAAGCCAAGAGGGGGCTTAGGTACATACCTTTTGTAGGAATGAGTACATTCAATTATTGGGATATTTCCTCCCTCTTTGAGAGGGAGAGATAGACGTCATTCTAGTCTTCACCTGGGAAGAAAAAATGGAGTATTGGGTAACCATTTGGCATCCGGTACTCTTTGAGGATGAGATAGGGCATCCAATAAAAGAGTAGTCATGGAGGACTAATATTATTTGACGGATCAGGGAGTCCAAGATAAGAATAGTCCTCATGGAACATACCCTGAGTATGCGTGTAGGGGATTTTCCAAGAGATACAATGGTGACATTGTCTATAAATCATTGGTCTCACCAGCATTGAGCTTAGATCTTGTGGAGAGATGGAGTTGTTAGTCAAGGCCTTACTATGTAACAATTTTGGTTGATATGATGCTATACAAATGAGTTACCAATCTGAATTATTCTTATGAGAAATTATTCAGATTGATAAATTCCAAGTACCATTATGAATACCTCCCTAGCTACGAGGGAGTGTTAAAAAGTGTAACTAGGTTTGGTCTTCATAATGACATATGATTTTATGTAATAGGATGAAAAGAAGAAAAAAATGTATTGTATTTCTTGCTTCATGGGTTTCATGAGAAAGGGATTTTATTTTTGAGTCAAGACTCCCATTGAGATTCTTTAGGAATTATTTTTCATCTATTCATAAAATGATAGAGTCATTGTCATGTAATGAAGTCATGTTACACTTTGTAAAGGGTCAAAATTGTCTATGTAAAGTATCCTCCAAGACCTTGTCACTTATCCTCTTCAAGTTAGCTTACATCAATGGAAGAACATGCTAGAAGAAGTTGGCCTCACTACTTTTCATCATGTAGGCCTAAGGGTCATGAGTTGATGTGTATAAGTAGCCTCAATCGACCTCATTTGAAGAAAAAAAACTCGACAAGAATTCAGTAAAGAAGTGTGAAGAAGAAGGGCTACAAAGAGAAGTGCAAAGAAGTGATAACGAGAGTTTCTTTTGGGCAAGTGAAGGAAGTTTCTTCTAGGAAAGAGAAGGAACTTTCTTTTGGGCATAGCAAAGAAGGTTTATTCTGAGTTCAATGAAGAATAATTTCTTCTAGGGAAATGAAGAAGGTTTCTTCTGGGGAAACAAAGAAGGTTTCTTCTAGGGTAGCAAAGGAGGTTTCTTTTGGGGCAGCGAAGAAGGTTTCTTCTAGGGAAATGAAGGAATGATTCTTCTGGGATACTTGTTTTGGGTAACTAAGATAGAGATCTAGAGACTGAGATTCTCAAGAGGAAACCAGAGACTGAGTTTCTGTAGGAGAACCTGATAATAATCAGTGTAAAGTATAGAGACTGATTTTCTCTAGAAGGAGCCGAGGAGAGAAATTAAAGATCAAGAAGAAAGTCAATAAAGGGAAGAGACAGAGAATCAAGGTTAGTGGCAAGGTTCCAGGGAGGATACTAGAGTCAAGGGTCTTTTTCATGGTCTTGGTACTCATCAAATGAAGATCTAGAAGAATAATTTTTATTGGGTTTTCCTCTCAAGAGGTGAGCGGTTTTGGCCCTAGATGACAAGCCTACATACAGTGTCACTTGTCTTTTATTGTGCATATTGGTAATTGTCTTGATGAAAAGAGAAAAATAATAACATAACAAAGAAAATACTATAAGTTAAGATGTAAAATTATATCACAAGTAATTATCAAGTAGAGAAATATTTTAACTATTCATGCCCTAGATTTCTCAACAAGCTAAACCCAAGAACCAAGTCTAGTAGGAGGTCAAAGTGTACTTGGAGAAACTAAGATGGGAGGCCATAAGGGAAGACTTGGAGTTGAACACACACAACATGTAGAAGTTCATCAGTGGTCCTGTCAAGGTCAAAAAAATGTTTCTCATGCTTCAGAACATGTTGGATGCAAATTCCAAGACAGTGTACCCAAATTCCATCGAAGCTAGAGTTTGCTTCTAGCAAGACACATGAAGCAGTTTGAGGAGACCATCACACACTACTAATATTGGCACCAATATGTGACTGAGAAAGATCTAGTGAAGGTTGTTGAGTTGGACTTCTCCCAGACTCTAGCATCATAGTGTTTTTTCTTGTTAGATTGTCTCTACCCTATTTTGTCTTATATGGGTATGAATGGAAAATGTAATATTATTTGTAATTATGTTGTAAGTGAAATTCTACGTGTCAATATTGGAATATGAAAGGTCACCATGTAATGTAATGTGTCATTTTTTAAATAAGTTGAAGAGTCATGAGGGTAGTCCAAAGGTCACAATGGGGAGTTGAAGAGTCACCCCCTCTTATTATAAATAGAACCTCATAACTCATAGAAGGAGCTTTTCGGAGCCAAGATTTTGGCTAGGCATAGGCTTAGAAAGAGCCTGGGAATATTGTGAAGAGCCTTGGTTTCTCCATAGCGTATATCAAGTATCATTCTTTGGAGGAGTAGGTGTTCTTGATTGTAATGTTCTACTATTGAGGCTAGTGGTCATCAATGGTGTACACATGGATGGAACTTTCACTTATTATAATAAAATCAAAGCCCACATGCTTTCACACATATGTTTTTAATATAGTAGGACTATTCTTGTTGTATTGGCAATGTATTTTATTTAACTTATGAATATGCTTATGAAATATTTTGTTTGCATTTGTACGAATATTTTTGAATGTGTGTTGTTGGATTAACTCATCACTTTAACTTTTGGAATGTTCTACGTCTTAGCTTTTGATGTCATTTCGCTCGTGTGTTCCTTTCAAGTTGTGTAATATTATAGGCTTCCAAGAAAACTTCCTTTCCCCTTTGTGTGTTGGAACCTTCATGCATCACACTTGATTCTCTGCAGGGTCACACACTTGCTCTTACCCAATGTTATCATACTTTCCTCTGCACGTCTTCATGGTGAAGGTATTACATTACCACCCACTGTTGGGACTCCTACTCCAAATGGTGTGAGGTCTAGTTGAGATTTCATATTGGGGAGATCCCATGAAGGTTTTCAGGTCCAACACCATCAACATTTTTGGCTCTAGAAGGAGGGACAGATGATAAGCTGAACCCTTGAAGTCTATTTTGAATTTATGCACACATTTTATGACTTCTCACCGAATCATAAACCCAACATTTTTTTCTAACTCTCAAAATTTTAAAGTGTCAGTGAACATTTTAAATGGCTTGTCCAAATTTAAGTTCAATGGCGAGGGTGAAATAACCTTGCTCAAGAACACAATTGCTTTTCTTGGATTTTGTGGCAGACATGACATCCAGTTTGAGGATGTTACCTATGGATTTTTTCCTCTCATGTTCGAAGGGCCCGCAAATAAATGGTGTCACACATTTCCCACAGCCTCCATACACTCTTTCAATCCGTTTTTTTTAGAATCATGTTGCGCTTTTGTTTTCTATGATCATAAATTCCTTAATAAGAAAATTTTAAAATTGAAAAAACACCTGACAAATCCCTTCAAGATTTTAATGATCATTTTATTCATTAATTCTTTAAATTTCTAGAAAATGAATTTTATTGGGAGTTATTGGCTGGAAGATTTCCATATCTTCTTCACATTTCTAAAAATCCCCATGAGTTAGAATCTTTCGAACCTCTCCCAAAATATGTCAGTGTTAGAGCTTCTAAATATAATATGAATAAGGTTGTTCTCCCAATTGACCATTCATCCCCTTCTCATCAAACATATCTAGCTCTATTGGTTAAGGTGGGAGAAGTTGAGAATTCACCTGTTGAGCTACCACCATCTCCTCCTACCCCACTTACTTAGAACTTTTGTGCAGGGTTGGATTGTGACTATGATGATTGTGATGAAATGTTATCTCCTTGTCCTTCATCCTTCGGTCCCTCTAATCCTCTAGATTTTGGTGTTTTGTGTTCATCTATCTCGGATCTCTCTTGTGATGTTCATGAGGATCAAGTTCTGGATGGAGTTGGTGTTGAACAACCAACCTGTGATATCATTTTTTATGACTATGTGAGGGAGTCTAAACAAGAATATCTAGTGAAGGATGACTTCCTTTTATCCACACATATTTTGCATTATCCTAACATTTTCCATGGTTTTGTCATTTATGTTCAATCTTGTGAAAATTCATATTTGGATGTTACTACTTTTGATCATTCACATAACACATGGAATACCAGTTTTTCTTTTGAATACAGAGAGGACAAATTTGTCTCCCTTGATCCTCCCAAACTCTCATATTACCTTCCTGTGAACATAGAGAGTGAATTTTCTTGATTTCCATCATCCCCTCTTGATGATACGTTAGGTCATGAGGATGCCCCTATTCGTAATCTTGAACTTTTTGATTGTGGTTGTCATGATGTTTTCGTTCACTCATCTAATCACAAATCTGATTCTACCACTATTGATCTTTCTAATCCACTAGTATATGATGATCCATCTTCTGATGAATTGGAACCTCCCCAAGTTGTCAAGGCACTTCATCCCAAGCTGATGGTTATTTCAGGTTCTCGTAGCCTTGAGGACAATTCCACTTTTGATTGGAAATATGTTGAATTTGTCCAAGCTCATCACTCTGTTCTTCACATTGAAAACCAATCTATCTGGCAATTTTCACATCCTCCATCTGTATCACACAATCATATCACTCAATCATTGGAGGAGTTGTATGTAGCAAGAACTGTTGCAAAATATAAATTTTCTTCTTTCTTCATGTTTTCTCCTTTGTCAAGTTCGAAAGTGTGTACCTACTTGTCTTCGACTCACAATGTGTTAGGACACCATGGTACATCCGCAGAGTGCCTTTCATGTACTTTTCATTTTTACTTTTCTGCAGGTTCATTCAAACTTTGAACATTATGGTTTGTATTGTCTTGTCTTTCTTATTTGTTTTTTTTCTTGTATATCCTTATTGACATCCATACTCTCACCTACATGGGCTAGCCAATCTGTCGATGGATGCTTTGGAAGTATGACTTCACGTGAGTTGACCTATTTTATGTTTAGGTTAGGAGTGGGAGTAGTTTTTTCTTTTCTCATTTTTTGCCTTGATTTTCTTTACTTTGCTTTGTTTTTACTCTGCATCCTTCCTTTGTTTGTTTTCTTTTGTAGCAGTAGGTTAGTCTTCCCATGAAACCATGTTTGGCTTCTTTGACAAGCAAGGTAAAGTTCAAGAGGAACTTGTACTTCTATCAACAATTGGTTATCTATCTATTCCCTATATTTATGTGAATCTTTCATTTCTTTTAGTCGATGATACCCTGATGGAAAATATGTCCCTTTCGGAGAGAGTCATGGTGAAATCACGATGCTTGCACTTTTAACTAGAACTGCCTACTCTAATCAGTTTTCTATTTTTCGGCTAACCCTTGTCAACTGAATCAAGTATAATAAGAAGAGGGGGAAAACCTTAACAAGTATGTCAGAGGTATATATAAATATCCTTCTCAGAAGGGGCATCCTCGTCTACTCTCAATAAGTTAGGACCCCTCTTCCACCTCATGAAATAAATAAGAATGCACAGTTCTTTGAAAAACTAAAAGAGAAAAAATGAAAATGAAATAAAAGGTGAAAGAAGTGAAAGGATTCTAATGCAGAGAGGTGAAGAAGGTAACTCCACTTGGGTATTGACCAGGCTTGATGGTAGTAGAGAAATGTTTGTGTTCCTAAACTAACTCCATCACAATACTGCCAAAACCTACTTGCAGCGGAGCAACACCAGAGATGAAACTAAAACTATGATAATATATTTTAATTGTGCATCTATATGCCCCTCATCCCCAATTGAAACAACTCAATTTGACTTGCTTGGTATGTGTGTTGCCAACAAAGAGAATGGTAGGGACTACATTTTTAACTCAAGCTAACTGAAGAAGTTATGATAATCAAAGAACTGAACAATACTTATGGAAGAGCTACACTTGCTTTGCATGAGACAAGGTCCATATAGAGAGCTGGATTTCTACCAGTGTGTCACCAATGTTGTAGCAACTATAACCGCCCTCCAAAATTTTGTTGATGTTTTGATTTTGGAGCCTTTCTTCTTAACCACAACAGCTTATCTCACACTAATCCATGTATTCGTGCTTCGACCAAGACTTATCCTTTTCATTTTGGCTTGTTTTTTCTTCGTAGATTTTATAACTCACAAGCTGATCTCTTAACTGGGTCCCACGAAAATTTTGGGCTTGCCCCCATAAACTATGCAATCCTTGAAGGAAACTAGCCTTGATTATGGGAATTGTGTTGTCCTAACTGCTAGTGAGCCTTGAGCTCAGAAAATGCGTAGCCATGAGGAGGCAGCCCAAAAATTGTGCAACCCTCACTAAGCTCAAAAACTATGCAATGCACAAATCCGAAAAGTTTCCTAGTTCCCAGAGCATGGCAAGTTTCCCTGGAAAGAGAAAAAAGAGTAAAAAATAAGAAACATACCTAAAAAATAGGGATATATTTTTAGTAACCCAAAGGAGGCACTTACATTATTTTTAGAAGCTTCTGCAAAGTATCATTTTTTCCTTGATTTTAGGCATGTACATCATAAACCCTAATTTGTCCAAATCTATTTAATCGACACTGCTAGAGCTAATTTTCACATTTGATCTTAGAGATCTAGCATTATCGAGGAGATCAAGGAGACTTTGGTGCAATTTTCATCGCTTTTCTAGGTGAGTTTTGCTTTTGTTGTCTTTTTCTTCTTTTTCTATCGCTTTTTGTTGTTTGGCTTGTGTAAGTGTTGTTTCACTTGTTTCTCTTCATGGTTACTAATGTTTTAGCTTTTCTTAACTTATATAAGTTTTGTTTCAAGTTATACATTTCCTTTCCCAAGTGTCACACTAGTTTTCCTTTTTTTGCACCAATGGTCATTGTTGCAATGACTCTCCTCACTTACTTCATTTTCCTTCCATTTGACCAATTGGTGCACTGGATTCACATGCATTTATCCACACTAAGGCATATCTATACCCATGTTCACACTATCTCTCAAATCTCCTTGTTTTTCACACTTCCATTGGGCATATCTAGGTTTATCTTGCTTGGATCTCACTTTACATAGCTATCACTATGCAATATAGAATCTCAAGCCACAATTTCGGTCTTTCAAATTATATAATGCATAGCCCAATCTAGCTCTAAATGCACATTGTGCATTTCTAAGAGCCAACCTCTTAGCTTGGCCATTGAGACTATGCAATGTGCAATCTCTCCCAGGCCTTTTCCAAGGCTGAATTCCACATTTTATAGTTTAATTCATTAAGCTTCCACTTTGTCTACTAGGACTGCATAATGCATAGTTCCCACAATCAACCAGTCCCCCCTTTCAAGAAAAATTATGCAATCCTTCCCATCTAGTGCTTGGATCGCTTCTTGAACCTACCTTGGATTTATTTTTCTTTACACTGACATTTTCTTTCCATGAGTGTCCTCTATGTCCCAGAGGTAGAGCAGTTGCTGAGCATCTCTTGTAGTCACAATTACCATGACACCTAAGAGAGCTACATCAAAGGAAACAACCAAGAGAAGTATTGGGAAAGTAGTTGAGAAGACATTAGTTGATTTACTAGTGTATGTCGATACTCAGTTGTTTATAGAAAAGGGAACAACGCTGAAATGGAAACAAATCAAAAACACTTTTGCAAAGGACTTTGAGGTAGACTTAGAGGACTGACAGGTTTATCTTAGTATCTAGTAGTCATGGTTATACAAGGTTTCATGCAAGTTCCCTGCCTTCTTGTGAAGAGATCATCAGTTGGATTATCTCAGATGTAGATGAACATACTATGGCATTGAGCAGTGCCAGTGGGCAAAAGCTTGCCACCTTTAGGGTAAAAGACTTTCAGCAGATGTATCACTTGCCTGAGCCAGTAAAGAACACAGACTCACTCTTTTATGCCACCCACATCTATGTGAACACAAGATACATTGTCAAGCACTAGGTGAAAGAGCCATCGAAGTTTCAACTGACACCCACCCATGTGTATAGGACAAGGTCCCTAAGTAAGGGTTACCAACTCTTGATTATCTTCAATTATAGAATATATGGTCAAAAGAGCACAAAAACCTTTCCTGAAGGGTGGGTAGTATTATTGGATTAGTTGGTGAATGATGGGTGGCCATTCAACTGGTCTGATCTGTTGGCTCAACATTTGAAGCACCATGTAGCATAGGCTCAGAATCCACCCAAGTGATCAGGTTCTCAAAAAATAGCTCAAATTTCAAAGTTGTCAGATTGGCGTGTGTTGGATACCTATACCAATAGGTTTCATATTTCATGATTGGCAAATTCAAGTGCCACATATGCTCTACTTTGCTGTTACAAAGGTTCCATATTTGCAAGAAAAGACAAGGTGTGTACATGCCTTCATGCCCATTTAAGTTCTGATGGATGACCC
>APFE030805646.1:36239-141880 GCA_000404065.3 Pinus taeda | reverse complement strand
CTTGTGAACCACTATCAAATAAAGTATCAATATTTTGATGCTTGGAAATAACTCTAATATGAAAAAGCTCATGCCTTTTCCTCTCATTTTCTTCATTATCAATATATTGTGTAGAATTACTAGTAGATGCTTCAAAATATTTACCTTTAATACCTGTGGCTATGATTGTTGTTTCATCACCTGAGTCTAACCCCAAATATTTTTGAATAGAAGCAGAAGTCTTCTTCTTCTTTCCATTGAACTTCTTGGGTTTTAGCTCTGGATGCAAATTTTGTCTTTTTGTACAACATTTGTCTTCCTCTCTTTCCATTTCTGCTTCCTCTATTCCTTGTTCTTGCTTGCAGTGGGTTTTGATGATCCCCCAATCTCTGGGTTCACATTCCTGCCTCTAGCCTCCAGATGTGTAGCATGAACAGATACCTAATCTATGCTAGTAGGGTTAAACATGAGAATGGTGTGCCTCAAATAGTTGTGTAGACCACCTACATACTTTAGCAAAGTTTCAAGTGAGTCTAGGGAAATTCCTAGAATTAAAGATCTTTTTCTAAATTCCTAGGTATAGCTTTGTACACTTTTCCCCTTTAACTCACAAAGATTTTTCCAACTCATCATGGCTTGCTGCATATAAGCTAGTGGATAGGATTGTTTTTTATGGTAGAAACAAAATCAATCCAGGTAGAAAGAATTTTACCATGATTCTTCAAATCAGCTTGGGACCTACCTTCCCACCATACCAGGGCAGTTCCTCCAAGGTGTAGGCTGGCTAGTTGAATCTTTCTCCTTTCTAAATCAATTTTTTTCACCCTACAATATACATCAATCTATCTAATCCAGTTATCTATCTTCTCTGCATTTAATTCTCCATCATATATTGGCAAATCAAATTTTACATCTAATTTAATCAAAGGACTAGATGGAGGTGTTGTTAGAGGAGGCTCTTTTCCTTTCCCTTTGCCTTCACAATGGCCATGTAGAAGAGGTTCCTCTGTTCCTTTGTCTTGTTTGGAGGTTGAAAAATATTCACTTTGACATTTCTTGAATTTTCTATACATCTCTTCTACCATGGCTCTCATGGTCATGAAACTGTCCATGAACTGAGAGTCTGATTCCAAAGGAGTTTCTTCTGTCATTTTCCTTCTAGGATATACTCTTCCTATTTCTGGGTTAGTCTCAACCAGTTCACCTTCTCCTAATTTGAGCTTTGACCTAGTTAGTATTCAACAATGTAGCACAAGCTTGTCTAACCTTAGCAAACCTAAAGCTCTGATACCACTTGATCTGATAATGAGATCTAAGACAATTATTAAGGTATTAAAAACTCATGTGCATGGATTTTCCTATGTTACTTTATGCAATGGATCGATAAGATTGTGAAATACATAGATAATGAAGTAGTAAAGAGCATAATAGGCAACACACATAAACAAAGCAAGTTTAGTATGGAGTTTACCCAAAACTCTCGAGCTACATCTCTTGGTCTAGCCTTCAGTGGTGGCCTCTCTGTTATGTCTTTGGAACATAGTTTTACAAAGTATGACCTTAATTTGAGTCTCAACACACACAAGATACAACAGTAAGAGTTTTTATTGAACCCCTCAAGCCTCTCTGAGTACACAGACTATCTCTATCACTCTCTGTCTCTGTCTTTGCTCTGTCTCAGTACTGCCTACTCTTGTCTTCTATTTTCTATGGCTTTAAAGCCAATCTGCTTTTCCTGTTCATATCTGCTTCTCGACTTTCTATTTCCCAGCCTTTGTCCACTTGAATCCCTCTTCTAGCGTTTAAACAATCATTGCATAACGCATTAAGGGGAGGTGGCCACCTATTCCGCAATGGATGAGTGCATTAGGCCTTTGAAATGATTGAAATGGTTGTTCTCTATATACATAGAGCAATGCGTTCAAACATAGGGAAAACAACCACCAAACACAGTTTATCTAGATTTCAAACATTCATAAATGTGTCCTATTCTCCTATCAGGTTTGCCTTTGTAGTGATATCACATCTCCACTGTTGATATGAGAGGTCTTGATCGAATAGTTTAGATCCATTTTGGGTGACTCTTTTGTATGGGAGTTAACCACCCGATGAGGATGATTTTATCTCTCCTTAGCTAGGACACATGGAAGCCATTGTATGGGATCGAGTGGAGCCCAGCCCAAACCAATTTCCTCCCTTGGCCTCCCAAAATAGCACTTGTTTCCTTTGTATTAAAGAAATACATAAAAAATGCCATTTGACAGATCTCAAATCTTATGAAATAGCGTTTATAATTTTATCGGGCCCAGTCTATTGCAGTCTTAGTCATAATCGGCCCTACTCCTCTGCATAGTTCTGATGTGATATTGCGATGCGACTAGTCACAATCGCATATCACAGAATTCCCCGGATCGTTGTTACCTGCCAGTGTGATATGGCGGGTTAACCGAGGATGTTGATCTATGCGCTTGATTGATGGTCCTCATTGACCCCATTGATTGCTATCGCAACATTCATGTGACCACCTCTGTTAGCCTTCGATAGCCATTGCTGATTGCGATTTACCTATCGGATCTAGACCGTTGATCGGCCAGATCTAACGACTCCTGTGAATCCACTGTTCAAGCTGCTAATAGCTCTGTTTTCACTATTTTCTTGTGTTTTTTGCCTACCAATAGTGTTTTCCAATGTTTCTAAGGGTTCTTCCAATGTGATTATTTTTATCTTTTTGAAGGATTTTTGAAGACTTAGAGAGTTCTTGGATCCATTTCGGATCAATATGTCATTATCATTATCACTTTTTAACACCTATTTCATCCATTTCTACCCTTCTTTATCATGTCATTTATCATGATTGATCATATAATTCCATTTTATAATTATTTATGCTCTTATGGGTAAATATTATTTCTTCTCCTTTATTTTTAATAAATTGATGATTATTATGCATGACTTTACCAATAATGGTTTATTAATAAATTTTTTGTAACAACACTCACCATTTTAGCCTCCAAGATATTTTCCAGATTGCAGATTTGATCTCCTACTCATCATTAAATATGCCTACTTAGAAATTCGCTAGAATAAGAAGTGATAGTTTTGTATTGGACTTTTCGGGCAAACATAGAAGAATCTAGAAAATCTGAAACATGGGTTTTGTCCAGAATAGACCAAGTCAGTTTTATAATGATTATTTTTTCCCAAATTTGGTCCATATTAAGAGAAATGAAAGGTTCTCTAAAGACTATTTTCTCAAATTTTTTGTTGCGGCCGTTTTCCAAATTATCTCAGTTGCATACCAAATTCGACGTATTCCTGTTGAATGTTGATGGAGAGATATTTCAGATATGATCTTGCTGATTAGTTTGTTGTGAACAATCCAATTTTGTAATGGGAATCATATTGTAATCATCTCGGTTGCATCTTCTCTTTTCTCTCTGTGTATTTAAATGAGAACAGAGATCAAAGAGGATATAGATAATTAGAGATAGGATAGGATAGAATAAGAGGAGAGAGGATAATGGAGAGACTTAGCTTTTCACTTGGGACCTCAATTGTAATTTCAATATATAGAATGTTATTGTGAAGGATAGATCGTATTGTAATGAGGAGTGAATTTAATGATTAATATATAACTTGCGTTGTTGGTCATTTGGATATTCTGAAGTAGCTCGCAGTATTCACTGGTGGCTAGGGCCCGGTCTCTGTAAGATCTTACTGCTATTCCCTGCTTGATACTTCTCCATTTCCTGTAAGGTTATTCTGTTTTATATCTGTGCATTTCCTGCAAGTTTATTCTATTTGAGATCTTCTGATTTCCTGTGAGTTTACATTGCAGTTAGTTTACTTTCCTTTATTCTGATCTCATGTACTTTGTAGCTTTGTCATTTGATGTCATTTATGCTCATTTCAAGTTGAATTAATTATTAGTTAAAACATTGATTTTTGGTTGATTATGATAAGAGTGTGGTTATATAGAATCAGTTGAAAGAGATTGGTTAATGCTACTAAACTCTCTGTCGATGTTATTTCCATTCACGTTGCTTAAAGTAGAATAGAGTGTGATTAATGTGTATCTAGCTGAAAGAACTTAGTTACTACTATAGTGCTCTAGGTTGATGTTATTCCCACTTGAATTGCTTGCTTAAGATTGGATTATGGTTTTTCTTGAGATTAAGTCCTAATGCTTAGATGTATTGTTTCCCTTAAAAGTTACAAGCTTGAGATTTATGGTTTGATATGTTTACTCTTGTATTGAATTTAATAGATTATCTTAAAGCATTACTCTCTAGATTTATAGCTTGTACATATTGTGTACACTCTTGAAACAAAAAGACTTACCCAGGTTGATAATTAATGTGAGGCAATTAGGAGTTTTAAAAGACACCTTTTAGCACCCAATACCAAGCTTCTGATAGGATTATCTTAGAGAAATCTTGGATAGTATTGTAACAAGTCTTGGCTTCTCCACTGTGCAAAGCTAGTACATCTCTTTAGAGGAGTAGGTAGTTGTGGTTGTAACGTTCTACTGTCGGAACTAGTGGTTAGACATGGATATATTATATGACTAGAACTTACACTTCATAATATAACAAATCTAGCACGTTTCATTCATATGTTGTATTGTATTCTATGCTATCTGGTTTACTCTAAATGATATAGGTATTATTTTGCTTACGCATGCATGTATGGAGTTTTCTATGTATGTATGTATGAAAATTTCTTAAACGTGTTGTTGGTTTAACCATCACTTTGGATTGCTAGCTAACTTGCTTTCCCTTCTTAACTCCATGCTGTCACAGGTTTCCAAGGGGCATACTCATCTCAACCCCCATGTGCTTTAACCTCTCATGCACCTTCCTTGGCTTGCTGCAGTTGTCACACCCTTTCTACCAACAGGGACATCTTACTTGCTTCCGTGTGAAATCATGGTCAAGGCATTACCGTACGACCCACTTCCTAGACTCCTACACCAAACAGTCTGAGGTCTAATTGGGACTTCTTGCCAGGGAGAACCCCTTACATGTTGGCAGATCCAACACCATCAACAAATCCAAAGGAGTAAACAACATATCTGAGCATAGGGGTATCATACTTATCTGAGAACCATTAAGAAGCATTGATCCCTTATACCCTTAGCTACATTATCATCTATTAGGTCATAGATACATTTCCCATTCATTTGTATATAAAACCATGAGGAGAGCCATACATAATCATTGTCATAATACATGCTTATAACCATCTCAATAAAAACATAAATATCAAGGATACATCAACCATAGAATCCACATATAAACTAATACATTTATAAATAATATATGAAGGAAAGAACCTCTTATTAATTAATGTGAAATCCAACCTAGGATAAGACTACCACATTCCACCAGACCATAAAATGGCTGAACCAATTCTCTCTTCAGCCATTCATCCCCATGCCATATTCCAAGCATGAATGTGGAACTCAAACCAAAAGAAACAAGCAAGGAATCCCGAGGTCAAACCACCAAAATCTCATCAATAAAAACAAGGCTTTACCATAATCCATCCCAGATCACTAGGAAAACACAATAAACATGTAATAATAGGCTTTACCATGATATCCACCAAATCACTAGGCCAAAACAAGCATGGATGCCACCAGATTTCTCCACCTGTACCATGAGGAATTTTCCTATCTGCTAGTCTTTTAGGCTTTACCGCAATCCACACCAATCACCAGGCCCTAAACCCAAACCCACTCTCCAGGCTTTAATGCATATCATAACTCGATATTACTAGGCTAGATGGAGAGCAAACACCTCTAGGCTTTAACATATATCCCACCATTTACTGATCGAGGATTCCTAGGCCCATTGTGGCAACAAAAAATTTGGCTTTACTGTAACCCACAATATGGTTCAGAGGTTACTAGGCCATATGTTCTATTGTTCAGAGATCCACATCACTTAGCTTCAAATCCATTCAACAATCTAGCTCAACCAAAACATGAGAACCCAATTAGACCATGTCTATCTAAAAATGGAAAGGCTAGGCTAAAAACACTGTCACCCCCAGCAAAAACCATGCCATAACAACAAAGAACCACATGCAATACCATGAATTCCAAATTTAGCAAGGAAAACACACATGCAAATCAATACCTGCAAAGAATCATGTTGTAGTTGCTTGATCCTGCTCTTCCTTGCTTGGTCCTTCCTTCCTCTTGCCTCCTTTTCCTTTCTTGATCCAATGCCTAAGTGCTCCAAGAAAACTCTAAGTGTCTAAGAGTGAGAGAGGGAGAGAGAATAATGAGAGAGCTCTAAAACTAAATTGACAAAAGGTAACCAACTGATCATCATAAGCCTTTTTATCAATTAGGCCTATATTTTCTTCATTTTCCATTATTTTCCTTCATTTTCCTCCTCACATGCAACCTGTGACCTTTCACTTTCCTTTTCTCCTAATTTCCATTATTTTCCTAAATAAATGTGACAAAATCCCATTTTTCCTTTTCAAAGGCTTATCCATTTCCTTTTCCAATTTCCTTAGACATAATAAATAAAATGAACACCCACACTAGGATGGCTTACCCAAAATTCAACTTGGAATAAGTGTCCCATCAACTGTGGTTATTATTTTGCCTTTATTAACTTTTATTACATGGAATTTTCACTAGGGTTGTTACAGAACCTCCCCCTTGGGGGACACCATCCTCAGTGTTGAACCACACCTATACCTCAGACATATACCAAAACATCTTCTCAACTAGCAAGGAAGGATACATAGCTTGCATCTGACCTGCCATCTCCCATGTAGCTTCATTAGGCCCAAACTGCTTCCATTGCACTTTGACCTTCTCAGTTTCTTAGTTCTGGAGCATGGGCACCTTTTTCTACAATATACTTTGAGGCTCCGACTTGAATTCTCCATTTAGCTCCACCTGCAATACAGGCTAATCAATCACATGATCAACATCTTTAACATACTTCTTAAGAAAGGACACATGTAAAACATCATGGACTTTCACTGTTGAAGGAGGTGCAAGTTGATAGGCTACTGGCCCAATCCTATTAATAATCCTGAAAGGTTTGAAAAATTATGGTGCCAACATGGCACACGATCTAATCCGCCAGGAGATCTTTTTTGGTTTGATGCATAAGTACACTTGTTCCCCAACCTAGAACTCCTTGAACAACTTGCTCTGATCTGCATATCTCTTCTTCTTATCTTGTGTTTCTTTCAAATTCTTATTGATTACCTGGATTTCCTATTCCATTTCTACCAAGATGTCTAGTCCAATCAACACCCTATTGATTGGATCGCTCCAACAGATGGGAGTATTGTAACTCTACCCATACAATGCCTGAAACAGACTCATCTTCAAACATTCTTAATACCCATTATTGTAAGAGAACTCTATGAATGGAAGATACTCTTTCCACTGTCATTGTTGATGCATCACATACATCCTACCCATCTCCTCCAATATCTTGTTGACCCTCTCAACCTATCCATCTATCTGTGGATGATAAGTTGTATTGAAGGCCAACTCTATGCCCAAACTTGCAACCAACTCCTTTCAAACCTGGGAAGTGAACTTTGAATCCCTATATGACACAATCTTCTTTGGAACTCCATGCAATCTAACCACATCTCTAATAAATATGTGTGTTACATCACTAGCTAAGAATTTCAACCTCACTGGAATGAAGTGCGCAACCTTTTTCAACCTATCCACAACAACCAGGATGCAGGCATGTTGCCTCACTATCCTTGGAAATATTGTGATAAAGTCCATGTAAATGACCTCCCATTTCCATTCTAGAATCAAAATTGACTATCACATTCCACCTGGATTCTTACACTCTACCTTCGCCTACTGACAATCAAAACACCTAGCCATAGAATCTGCTACATCCTTCTTCAAATTCAGCCAATAATAAAACTTCTTAACTACAGTCAATGTCTTCTAATAACTTGGGTGACCTGAATATGGTTTCGCATGAAACTCCCTCAAGATCACCTCCTTGAGCTCATTATGTTCTGACACATATATCCTATCTCTAAACCTGACCAATCCATCTATTTTAAGACAATAGTCCACATCTTGTGCACTTGTACCTGTACCTATTCCTATACCACTACCTATACCTATACCTTTACTACTACCTGTACCTATACCTATACCACTACCTATACCACTACTTGTACTCTATTGTAACCTATGCACAATATACATATACCTGACATCCTGCTGACCTAACTACAAGATCCTATCATTTAGATCTGTCCCATAGGAACCCATAACTGCTATATGATTTACCTATATCTATCTAATAAGAGAATTTGTGAACCTGTTCTCCTTTCCTTTGATGTATCTAATCTCAAAATCAAACTCACTAATCATGGCCAACCATATAGCTTGCCTGGCATTCATATTTTGTTGGTCAAACAAGTATCTCAACCCACTATGACCACTCATCAGTACAAACCTCCTGCCAAGAAGATAGTGCCTCCACACCTTCAATGAATGTATGATCGTTGTTAGCTCAAGATCATGTATCGAATAGTTCTACTTGTGCTGATTTATTTTATGTGACTTATAGCACACTACATGTCCTTCTTGCATAAGGAATCCACCGAGTCCTCTCTTGCATGAATCTATACATACTACAAACTCTTTTTCTCAATTTACAATCTTTAAATTTGGTGCATGTGTCAACAACTTCTTAAGCTTCTCAAAACTGACCTCACACTCCTCTGTCCATTCAAACTTCTTACCTTTCCTCTACAATGATGTAATAAGATAAGAAATCTATGAGAAGTTCCTGAAGAACCTCCTATAATAGCCTACCAACCCCATGAAGAATCTCAACTAATCCACATTCCTGGGATTTTCCAAATCCATGATAACTATTATCTTCTTTGGATCCACTACTATGCCATCGTTGGAGACAACATGCCCCAAGTAATGCATCTCAGTCTGAAAGAAACTGCACTTGTTGAGATTAGCATACAACTAATGTTCTCTCAACAACCTCAACACTACTGCCAAATTCTCAACATGATCTTCCTCATTTTTAGAATATACCCTTATGTCATCAATGAACATAATAACAAACTTATTCAAATACGGATGCAACACACTTTTCATCAATCACATAAAGGTAGTTGGAGCATTAGTCAAACCGAATGGATCTACAACAAACTCATAATTCCCATACCTAGTCTGGAAAGATGTCTTGTAAATTTCCTCCTCTTTAATTTGATGATATCTGGATCTCAGAATAATCGTAGAGAACTCCACTACTCCCTTCAACTGATAGAAGAAGTCATCAATCCTTGGCAATGGATACTTTTTCTTGATAGTCACTTTTTTCAACTGCCTATAGTCAATGCATAATCTAAGAGTACCATCCTTCTTCTTTACAAACAAAACCAGTGTGCCCCAAGATGATACACTTGGCCCAATCTATCCCTTGTCAAGCATATCTTTCAGCTACAAATTTAACCCTATCAACTTAGGTGTACTCATATGGTAAGGTGCCTTTGATGCCAAAGCTACCCCTGGCACCAACTCAATAGAAAGTCTACTTCCATATGAGGTGGAAAATATAAAATATCTACAAGAAACACATCTTGTAACTACTGTAGAACTGGGTGCCTACTCAAAACATTTGCATCCTCAAATTCCTCACCTTTGCCACAAGATATATGCACCGCAAATAACACACACCCTTTTCTGTGGCTACACTTTTCCTTCATATCTATCACCATCCTAACTGATGCAGAATTCTTCTTTCCCTGTAAGACTCTTGGTTCACCATTTTCATCCACATACTCAATGGCTTTGTCATAACAATCCACCTTGGTCCTATGATGGTATAGCCAGTACATACCTAATATCATACTATATGATCCCAAGGGTAATACATTAAATGTGCTATGGTAGGAATACCATTCAAATCAAATGCATAAGCTCTTATCCAATGATGAAATTGCTTCTTTATACCTATAGCCAACTGCACTAACCAAGATTCTTCACACACTTCTTTATTCAAACCACACTTATCCACCCAGTCAACACTAACATAACTATAATTATATCCAGGGTCAATCAAAATATAAACAACTTTCACACAAAGCTTGCCATCCATGTCAATGATAGATGCCTCGTGGTTTGCCTATATGTTGTCTAGTGTTGCATAAATACGAGGAATGCTCTGAACAACATCCCCAATAATATTCACCTCTTATGCGCTATAGATATGAGGCCTACCACCATAATTTTATAGAAAATATCTCTTAAGTTGTTCTTCACCACATGTTTGACACTCCAACCATCTAGTACCATCACCTTTACGCTACTGTTGTGATCCATGTCGATATCTAGTTGCAATGAAATTCTTTTGTGGTTCCACATTTTCTTTCTCTTTTGCATTTTGAGGCCTTGTTTTTATTGGATTTCCCTTTCCATCCTTACTAAGATTCATTTTTACACTTTGATTAATCATAGAAATGCTTCTATTTCCCAATAACTTTTTCAACTGACTGAGGCTTATCCTACTCAATTTGATCTCTAAATGCTAATGGAAAACCAATGAAAAATCACTAAAATATATCCTTCTCAGTTTTAAGATATGGTACATACCTCAATAGCTCTAGGAAATTGGTCATATACTCTTCATCTGGCATTGATCCCATATAAAGCTCATTGAATTCTTTGGCCTTACTTTCATAGTACCTTTATGGCAAGTACTTATTCTTGAAAATATTCTTGAACTCACGCCAAATCAAGTCCTCTGTCTTGATTTCTTTGACCTACTTCACATCTTCCCACTAGATATCTGCTTTACCTCTTAGGCTGAAGACAACTACTCCAACCTTCATATTATCTGTGTAACTATGCAACTCAAAGAACTTCTTCATACCAAGTATCCAAGCCTCTACCTCTTCTGAATTCTTCACATCTCCATCAAAAGTAGGTGGCTTCACTTTCTTGAATTCATCTAGAAAGTATCCCCTATCAATCATCTTGCAAGGATGATAACAATGATGATAATGATGCTTGTCAGATCTAGAACTAGAGTAGTACTTGTTTCCATCACCTCTCCTATTTGGAGAATCCAAAAACCTACCATCTGTAACCGTGTCACCTATATACGACCTGTGACCACCATGAGACCTACTTCCATATGCCCCATTAGTTATATCCTCTTGTGCATGGCTGATCCTAAGTGTCCCTCACCGTTGCGATTTTGACAAACTCTTAAGGTGTGTTGCATTAACCTCTACTTGTTTCTCTCGTGACTGCATGATTTTGTCATTGTCCTCCTTACAACTCCTTATTTCTTCCTTCAAGCTTCTCACTATGTCTTCTAAATGAGATGAGTGCCCAACACCATGTTTCTCTTTTAACTCATAGGGATAATATTTGTAGTCTACCATCTTGCTAGTCATTTTGATCTCTTTCCTACAAGGTATACTATGTGAGCTAAACCAAATTACAATAAACCAATGTACCCTAGAAAAACTCAAGGAGGATATCTCATCTGCAAGACCATCCAAATTAGCGTAATACATATACAAACATAATCATGAGAGAATATATACATATAATACATGAGAATATAACCATGTAGCCATAATTATAACTAGAGTCTAGTCATCAATGCATGACCATACCATGATCCATGCATGACAATAAAAAACATATCAATGTACACTAACAATACATGAGCATAAACAACATGTAACCAATCATACAGTCATGACACCACACTTCACAACAACACCATCCTCTTTCACATGGTGACATCACTACAACCATGACCGACACCATGAAAATGAAACAAGCACATGGTCTCACAACATGAGAAACATATATGAAATTGACGTAAATGCAAGACCAACACACACCCCATACAATTTGAGGGCTGAATCATGCTTTGATACCACTCTATAAAACCCTCCTCCCACATCTACCCAAGTAACCAACCAACCAGGGTAAAAGTGTGATGAGAAGTTACTATGATATGATTCAACCTCTTAAGTCACCTTGAGGAAGTGGAAACGAAAGAAACACGCAATACAGACCTTCCACATCAGCGCAAGACTCCGAGGATCCATCCCAACCTCTCAGGTAACTAGCCCCTGGGTCCCACTAAGTTTTTAGACCATTTAACTCCTCAAAACTCTCTTGATATGGGCATGCATGCATCCATAGGGCTTTGGATGCTTTGACAACATGGTATTCCAGCGTCCAAGGAATTTTTGGCCCAGTGTTGTCCCTGTGTCCCCAGAATTTAAGCCTCTTTTTCATGCCCAAAGCCTAGGTCGCTACCCGAAACTAAATGAAACCTTCAAAACAGAAAGATAATAGTGAAAAAATGATACAAATTAAATTACTTGAACAAGGAATTGAATGCACCCCTAATAACCATGACAGGCATTTCGTCAAACATATCACAAATATGTAATCCATAGGAGTAAATGACAAATATGAGCATAGAGGTCTCATACTTATTTGAGAATCACTAAGAAGCATTGATCCCTTATACCAATAGCCACATTATCATCTATTACGTCATACTTACATTGTTCATTCATTTACAAATAAAAACATGAGGAGAGACATACATCATCATTATCATAATATATGCTTATAACCAACTTAATAACAATAAAAATATCAAGATACATCAGCCATAGAACCCACATATAAACCAATACGTTTATGCATAAGATATCAAGGAAAGAAAATCTTATTAATGAACACAAAATCCACCTGGGATGGGACTACCATTTTCCACCTGACCATAGAATGGCTAAACCAATTCTCTCTTTATCCATTCACCCTCATGCCATGTTCCAATCAAGAATGTGGGAGTCAAACCAAAAGAACCAACTAGGGCATCTTGAGGCTAAACCACCTCGTCCTCATCAATAAAAATCAAGATTTACCGCAATCCATCTTGGATCACTAGGCCAATACAATAAATAGGTAACAATAGGCTTTGCTATGATCTCCCCCAGATCAATAGGCAAAAACAAGCATGGATGCCACTAGATTTCTCCACCTACACCATGAGGAATTTTCTTGTATCCTAGTCTCTCAAGATTTACCGCAATCCACACTAGATCACTGGGCCCTAAACCATGGCCCACTCGCTAGGATTTACCACATATCCAATCCCAAGATTACTAGGACTAATGGATATCACCCACCTATAGGATTTACTGTATATCCCACCATTCACCGGTCGAGGATTTCCTAGGCCCACTGAGGCAACACAAAATCTGGATTTACTGCAACCCACAGTCTGGTTCAGGGGTTACTAGGCCATGTGTTCTATTATTCATAGATCCACTTCACTCAACCTTGAATCCATCCAACAATCCAGCTCAACCAAAACATGAGAACCCCATCACACCATGGCTATCCAGAAATGGAAAGGCTAGGTTGAAAACACTATCACCCCTAGCAAAATCCATGCCATAACAACAAATAAACACATGCAATACCATGCATGCCAAATATAGAAAGGAAAAAAAACATGCAAATCAATACCTATAAAGAATATTGTTGGAGCTTCTTGATCCTACTCTTCCTTGCTTGCTCCATCCTTCCTCTTCATTTTCCTTTCTTGATGGAACGCCCAAGTGCTCCAAGAAAACTCTAAGTATCCAAAAGTGAGAGGGAGAGAGATAATAATGAGAGAAATCCAAAACAGAACTGACAAATGGTAACCAAATAATCCTCAGAAGCCGTTTTATCAATTAGGCCTCTATTTTCTTCATTTTCCTCCTCACATGCAACCTATGACATTTCACCTTCATTTTCTCCTAATTTATAATATTTTCATAAATAAATGTGCCAAAATTCCATTTTGCTTTTCCAAAGATTTAGCAATTGCCTTTGCCAATTTCCTTAGCCATAATAAACCAAATGAAAATCCACACTAGGTTGTCTTGCCCAACATTCAACTTGGAATAAGTTTCCCATCAATTGCGGTTATTATTTTTCCTTTATTAACTTTTATTACATGGAATTTTCGCTAGGGTTGTTACATCAACATTATTAAGGATTTGAACCGTGGTATTGGATAAGGCCTAAGCTATAAAAGGAGATGAAGATCAAAGTGTTTAGTGTGCAAGTATTGGGCTATTGATGAATTGTTTGATCTGAAATAAGGTTGCATAAGGAATGTGACATGGGATCAGATCTTGTAGATCTGAAATGACTACATGATTTTCTTATGGGTTGATCCGTGATAATAGTGTTCTAATGTATGTTTCTTACTAGGTTTACTGAGATTTGGGTTTTACTAAATTTTTGTTTCGCAGTGAAGGAATGAGTCAATAGTTATAGATATGTACACAAATTTGTCTCAGAAAAAGTGTGTACATATGCATCTCTGCCTCTAGGTAGTCGCATGTCAATTCTACAGTATGGACATATCTGTATTCAGGTATGCTTCTTGAAAGGTGTGTACACATGAGAAAGTATTTTGTAAGGGTTTCATACATATGTTATGGTTTTTGAAGCAAGAGAATTTAATGATGTTTGATCAGTCTTGTTGTGATTGTTGTTGTGTTTTGATGAGATCTTCTTCATAATAATATGTATGTGATAATTTTGGTGAAGTAGAATAGTTTTTGAATGAAATATTGAAATATATTGATGTTGGTGTGTAATGATCAGTGATGAAGGATATATGTGTATGTGATTGATTTCAGTAGTGCAGTGATTCAATATGAGGGGTTAGTGTTTTTGAGATCTATATGCAAGTTCGATTAAGGATAAACACATGTATATGCAGGTATTATGCATAATAGTAGTGTATAGATTTTGAAATATTGGCGATCAAGGTTTGAAGTGGCAACAATTGGTTTCAGTGATAGATAACAATGTATGGATTGATGATTGACAATGCATTCACAAGATATATTCTAGTTTAGTTTGAATGGGTTTGATTAGTTGCAATGAGATTCAATGATTTATTTTCTTTAGTTAATTAAGTGATTTTATGATGGTACTGGGTCCAATTTGAAAAATTGATGAAAGGTGGCCTACAAGTTGTAATGTTTTGACCAGGTGGATCTAGTTTGAAGAAATATGAAAAAGTGATCCACAAGGAATTGAAGATAAGGGCTTGTAGCTCCCTTCTAGTAGGTGTTGGAGAATGAGAGAAGTGTGTACCCTTCTACAGGTGGGTGCCTGCATACTAGCATGATTCTGTGCCAGTATAATATTGTAAATTATATTTTTTTTAGAGAAGAAGACAAAGGCGACAACATTGGTGGTTTTTTCCCACATTGGGTTTCCACCTAAAATCCTAGTGTTCACATGCGTTAACTATGTGTGATGAATTATTTTTTTCTTACTACACTTGATTAAAATTTAATTAATGCCTAATGAAGGACTGATACACTGGTTCAATTTAAAATGATGAAGAATTAATTGAAAATATAGTTAACTAGATATATGGTGGTTGTTTGCATACCAACAGTGTACATACACAGATTTACCTCATTAAAGTCACATACAGAAATATGAATAGAAAATGATAAGGTGAAGTAAGTTTTAAAATACTTATTCAGCGCGCCCCACCCCCCCCACCCCCCCCAAAGTATTTTTCCTAACAATTGGTATTAGGTCCAGGTCCTTCAAAAGAAGCTTGATCACTTGAAGGGATATTCATAAAGATGAGCAACTAAGAGGGAGTAGCACCCATCTAACCACCATTGTTTAACGGATCCAACCTTATTTCCAGGAAGGTCATAACAAGAGCTTACCTATAGTCACTTGGATCTAATGTTTGGGGAATAATTGAACGAGGCTATCAGTATCCATCTATCATTCCCACAGACGAAATAGAAAATAAAATGTATGAGACCAATGTAAAAATTTGTCAATGCTTTGTTAGGAATCTTGGTAGAATCTGAATTTTTCAAAGTCATGTAGATGAATACCACAAAGGCTATATGGGACAAGATCATCCAAAGTTATAAAGGTGACACCAAGGTAAAGAGTGACAAACTTCAAACATTTAGAATTCAATATGAAACTCTCAAAATGCATAATGAAAAAATCATTACAAGTTTCTTTCTTAGAGTAGATGAGATCATTCATTCAATGAGAAATCTTGGTGACGAAGTAAAAGAATCATCTCTGGTTGAGAAAATCTTGCGATCTCTATCCCCAAAATTTGATTCAAAAATCTCTTCCATTGAAGAAATGTAGGATTTGAAGAACCTTATTGTTGAACAACTTTATGGGATTCTAACAGCATGTTAAATGTGAAAATGGGGTCCCTCAGTTATCAAAGAAGTTGCATTCAAGGCTACTTATAAAGGAAAAGTAAAGGAGGAAGTTAAGGAAACATGTTATGTTTTAGATGAAGAAGTAGCAAACTTTGTGAAGAAACTTCAAGTAGGTAGTGGTAGATTTAGAGGTAATCTTCCCTTCAAATGTTTTTCTTGTGGAAGAGTTGGTCACTATGCTTCTAAATATCCTTATAGATAAAATCATGAGAAAGGGAAAAATTTAGCAAAAGTAAATTTTAGAGGAAAGATTAAACAAAAGAAGTTTCTACACTCACGAATATAGTGATGGTATTTCAAATGGCAAATAAGGTGAGTATGATCAAGAATATCAATTACTTATGGAATTTGAAGATAAATGTATTGATGAGTCTAATGATTTTTTATGGATTCCCTAGAAGCAAAGGATAATTTCATTGAATAAGTAACTCAGATTAATTTTTTTTTGGAAGAAGCTAAATTAGAAGAAGAAGCTATAAAGAAACAAATCTTAGAAAAGGAGAAGCATAATGAAAAGTTAGGACTAGAAATAGTTAGTCTAAGGAAGGAAATTGAGAAAACAAAAGGTCTAAATATTAGGCTTGCTAAAGGATCTAAAACCTTAGATGAAATAATCAAAGTGAAACACTCTCCTCTCACAAAAATAGGTCTTGGATACAATGGAGAATCATTAAAGATTGTAAATCCTTCTGAAATAGGTACATGAAGCTATCTCAATGTAGTAAAAGGAGCAGCCAATGAAACTCCAACTATCAACAAAAGAATAAAGGATAAAACACTTCTCAGATAAATCTCCCTTACTACAATCAAAGGGAAAACTACATAAGAAGGTACTACTGTTGGGCATGGAATCCCCCCAAGGGATGTTTTGGGGCTTAAAGCCCAAGTTTTTACCAAGTCCGTTGTAAAAGATCCACGAATTGTGGGCTCGGAGTGCAAAGTAATAATAGAGTCATAGGGTTGTCTGCCCTTGTTTTTGTAATATAATGTCGGCTTAATAATACCTACCCATGGTTCACAAACCATGGGATTGTATAAATAGAGCGAGGCTCTAAGTGTAGAAGATAGAATAGAAAAGAAAAGAGTAGAAGCATGATGATTCTAAGAGATTGAGTCGAAGTGTAAAGTGCGTCGTTGGGTCATAAAGTAGGAGAATGCTCTCTAGCTAAGTGCGTAGAGGCCTAGTAGTCCATAGCTAAGTGCGCGGACCCCTACAGTTGAGTGCACAAGGCAAGTTGAGTATGTAACCATTGGAAGAGTTAAGAAAGAAAAGTTTACCATATTTATGTGTATCGTTTCCTGTTTAAATGTATTATTGGGTATAAATTGCAAGTGTACTGTTTATTTGCTGCATAAACTTATATGTGTGCATAAATAAATTTAACACAAGGGTTCTATTTACATGAAGATAACTAACTGGTGAAGGAATATAGGTAAAATCTCAAGTGTGACTTAGTGAAATAGCGCAGAACACTGCTCCAGTAATGCGGAAGCCCCACATCCCCTAGTTAGGGTTGTGCGAAGGCAAGTATACCATGGCACGAAGGCTAGGGAAGTGCACGAAGCAACCTGTGTGCAGGGACGAGTAGTGGACCCAATCAAACCCTCAAACATCTCAAGGGTGTGGAAACCTAGTTCCAACACCCCCCCATACTACTTCGGGTGAGACCTCAGTCTGTGCTCCACAGACTGTTGCTGGAAGGGCCATTAGTATAGGAATTTGTTTGGATAATTAACTCCGAACCTAGGTCAAGCCCCAAAAAGCCAACAAATGATTTCATTGGTGGGACTAGGATCTGCATAGAGATGTTTGATGTCATATCACTTGAATCCGACAAAGAAAGAAATTGAATATTGGTTGGATAGAAAGATTCATGAGTTCATGACGTATGAAAATAGGAATCCACGACTATTAAAGGAAGGGTGGTTAGACTGCTACTTATACACAGAGATCCATGAAATTTTCTTCGCATCTTTCCCTATTGTGCTATACGAGTGGATTGCGAAGCTAGAAGATAGCCAAGGAATGTGTAAGCTTGATAGACCTATTGTGTGGGCTCCAAAATTGGTGTGCAGATTGGAATTATCAGATGATAATATTGCGTGCATTGTTGATCACTGGCTCGATCAAATTATAGGATGATTCATCACCGAGTTTGCGGTAGATACTTCAGTTAGATATAGCGAGGCAGAACAAAACTTCCTCAAAGGGCCATGAGGTAACTACATTAAATCTTTGAACACTTGGATTAAAATGCTAATGTGTGAAAAATGGTTTATGTGAATAAATTGATGTTTGGGGCTATGCGAAGTGGGAAAGTCTACAGAGATGAAGGTAGTACAGAAATAGAAACTAGCCCCTTGATTTCACCTCCGCGAGGGGGCGAAGAAGATCTTGCCAAGGTCTCACCAAGAAGTGTGATCAATTTGATAAGCCAAAGGATTTCGCACATACCACCCCCACCCACACCACCACCAGTGTCACTGTCTTCACCCTCATCTTCACCCATACCACCTCCACCACCACCGTGAATCAATATGGCAAGCGCGATAAAGTTGCCAGTGTTCAAGGGAGTATGGAATAAAGATCTAGACCAGTTTTGGTCCATGATAAAAACTATATGGGAAGCGCAAGGAGTCACAAATGACAATATAAAGAAAGTGACATTTGTCAATGCTTTGTAGGATCACGTGCTGACCTGGTACATTAAGCATTCCAATGAAAATCCAAATGCAGGGATCATAGATATTCAAATTGCGCTAAAGAAAGATTTAGCAGGCCAATGTCAGAGGTGCAGTTGATCATTGGGCTCAAGGAAGTCACAATGCTACCAAGCAAGACCCCTTGGGAGTTGGATCAGAGATTGAAGTGCACAATTCACCAAGCTAACATGATGTTGATGGATGGACAACACCATGAATGGTTTTTAGCATTGTTAACACTACATCTAAGGAATGCATTGTCACAATAAATGGTAACAACTTAGGCTAAGGCCTTGGAGGTCATAATGAGATTGCACGAGACCCCGATACAGGATCCCAACCTAGGAGTCCAACAATTTCACGTGCAGTTGAAAAACTTATGCCTTGAGATGCAGATTTTGAAACAAGATAGGACAACTCACCTAGAAGTGCGTGATGAGGTATGGTGCGTAAAGTGTAAGGGTCAAGGACATGACAAGGACCACTGCCAAATGTTCGTGAATTACCTCGCAGGAGGAGGACTAATGCCATTGAGACCGGAGGCACAAGTAGGACCGAGCATGGCACCTACACTATGGTGCGCAATTTGTTAGATAGGAGGAAAGCATGCTATAGATAACTACCATTTATTGCAAAAGTACATGCAAAAATCACAACAATTGTTCTATAATTTATGTAGATCAGTGGAACAAGATGAGTGCATTTGTAGAAGTTATGAGATGATGATGGATTAGAATCCTACCTACAGAGTTCAGGCTGAAATGCAAGCCCTTGACCAAAACATAGGGATGGCACTAACTAGATTTCAGGGGCATGAATGAGGCCGAGGTAGAGGAGGACTAAGAAGAGGTCGCAGACAACTGATGTGTTACAATTGTGGAGGGCTAGGACATTATGCTCGTGATTGTATGAAACCAACGCGACCATCATGATTGTATTATACATTGTTTGATCATGAGATGGAAGATTGTCCCACACTGATATCAAGGTTGCTCGAAAAAGGAGCACTCCAACCTCCCTCGACTCAGAACTTACAAATGATGAGGTCTAAGCCATGTGAGGAAGACCCTAATGTAAATATTATGCTCCGAAGTGGAATTACGACAAGGGTTGACAAAGGCAAGCAAGCTGAAGAAAGTACTGAGGTTTGTAAGGCTCCAACAAAGGAACCAGAGTTTGATTTGGAGCACGCTAACGAAACCTTCATGGAAGCCAAGAAGAGCTTCACTGATGCCTCCACTTCAGGAAGTAAAGACAGATCCAAGCTGGAAATGCACCCAACGATGCTCACCATGTTCCTAGAAACATGCATGAAGCTACTGTGCAACAACAAGGATGTAAAGGGGTTGTAGGAACTCATAAATAGATGTGTTGGGACCGTGTCAAAAGAACCACGTGCAGTCTGGAAGCTCGGAAAGCACACGATGCAAAAAAGAAGGGAGAAGAGATTGACCACGCAGATTAGGGAATATGAGATGGACCAAGTGATTCTGGATCTAGGATTGGATGCGAATATCCTGCCGAAGCAGACATGGGAGTGCATGGGAAGCCATACGCTACAATGGTCTCCTATCCAACTGTGAATGGTGAACCAACAAAAGATCCTACCTATGGGGAGATTGTAAGGAATCAAAGTAGATATCGAAGGAGCAAGCACGATAGCAAATTTCAAAGTGATAGAGATTGTTGATGACAACAATCCCTATGCCACACTATTAGGAATGGATTGGGCCACTCACATGAATGGAGTGATCAATCTGAAGAAGTGCAAGATGATTTTTGAGAAGAAGTCTCTACGCATAGTTGTACCTTTGGACCCCGTAGAAGGATTGCACTACACAGAGCCAGTGCGCGACTATGATAAAAATGAGGATTTGCATTCATCTTCAAGATAACTGCGTGAGAAAAAGACTGGGTGAATCCAACCATGGATGGACGAATATCATGGGAGCGCAAAAGCTCCTGCACATTAGATTCTGACGAAGGGATAGAACAATGGTATAACCAGTTACATGAGGTAACCACACTGAATTGTAACATGATGATGAGATCACTACGTTGCATATCAATGGAGGTAAGGGAGCTGCCTATGTATGATGGGTTAAGTGAGGTGGATGACTCCATGAACATATTTGAAAGAGAAGTGCTGGAATAACAATGTTTCGAAGCTTTGAAATGGGTATTGCATGCTACGCCTGCAAGGTGGTGGGGTACACACTAAAGAAGCTTGGAGGACTCGCATGAATGTAGGAGGATGATGTGCATGTAGTTTTGAAAGCCTCGGATGTGATTAACAGACAAGATTACTAGATGAAACAGTCCACGTGCCCACCTATCTAGGTGGATACAACTATATGGTACGAAACCTATGTGGATGCACACTATCTTCAAGTTAGGAGATAGTGATTAAGCATGTGCGGGCGAGGTAATGGCACAAACAAATCACCTAGTTGGAACCACAGAGTATGGAAATACCAAGTGCATAGAAGGTTATCCATGCGAAAGCCTTTAATGAAGTATGCGAAGCACTAGACAATGTCCACAATTCAAAGTGGACTGACTGGGATCTATGCGTACTAGTGGTTCTATGGGATTATAGGACTGCGTGCAAGAAACTGATAATGCAGGCACCTCTGAAGCTGTAGTATGAAGCGAATGCTATAATCCCCATATAGCATGAAATGCCTAGTCCGCACATGACATCGCCGCTAGATACGATGGTTCGTGGAACCTTGGAAGAAGGGATAGCGTAGCTAAATGAAGCAGAACGCTTGGGACCTGAGGCAGAAATCAAACATGATAAGTTTAGGCTCCAAGAACTTGGGAAAGAAAGTGTGTGGTTAAGGGAGAAACGTGGTCTAGTGAAAGAAGAATTCCAAAAACTTGAGGATGAGATAAAGAAACATTTTCTTGATAAGAAGACCAGGATGATAAAACAGGGTGCACATTATCACACTGACATATTTAAGGACTATTGTTGTGAATTCATTAGTCAGATCCCTTGGCTTGGGCCACATATTACTACATGAATCAACCATGATGGTGCACTGCAGATGATAAAGTGCGCGACACTGCCAGTAACAATAAAAGGTGGGTCTTTTCCAGGAAAAGTGATGGATGACTAGATGAAACCCTATATAGGTGGTGTGGCCACCTAACTAGCTGTGAAAATTATTGCTATAAGATATAATGCATGGTGTATGGAGAATGTAGATACCCTCAAAGGCATTCCTGGGACCTTTGATAGACTGTAAGATTATTTTCAACTGTACAAAGTTACATGCATGTTCATACGACAATAACTAACTATCAAAGCATTAGTAAGTAGATTACCTCAAGTCTCCATGTAGATTTGTTTGGAGATCACAATGCAGCCAAGCGGAACTCCCTCAAAGCCATCTCCAAAACCAAGTCCTACACATACAAGAGACAAGCATAATCACAACATACAACTCTGATAACTAATACATGAATATATAAAATAACATCTATTTGCATACAACTAAGCTACTCATCTAATAGGCATTAAACAAACAACTAATGAATGATAGTGTCAACACCATGAGTAGATAGTACAACCACAATTCCATATTAATGTTGGAAGAGTGATTACAACCATTTGTCGTATTAGCCTTCCTTTACCCCTCCAGCTTCTCTCTCTCTCTCTCCATTCTTGCTCACTTCTTATGATATGAGTCAATGCTCAATAGTCAGGTATGCTACCCTTTCAAATGCTTTGAATGCTTTCACAATAGCCCTAACCTTGCTTATATAGAAATTGAGTTAGGGTTACCAAGTTCATCCTTGAGTTCATTAGGGAAAAAGCAATGAACTTGCCATGCTTTTCATCTCTTTCCCATTTTCCTCCTTCTTTCAGATTAGAAATCCTCCAAATAGGTTGAATTTGGATGTTTCCCTGCTTTTCTTGAGTAATTTTAGGAACAAATATCTAGATATTTGTGAGTTAATTCATTCCTTTGACCCTTGGAACTTCACCAAGTTTCACTAATGTTGTTCCCATACTAGGAACATACGTTAGTAGGGTCACTAACGCATCTTTAGGCTTGGTAACAAGCTTTATAAAGTAGGTTGTTAGTGCACAGCCAGTGTTAGTGTGGAATCAAGGCCTGTGATTGTGGTATTTGTTTCAGCTATCATGTCTTTTCCCTTTGAGTTGATGAGGAGGTCAATTTTTTGTATAACAGATGCCCCCTAAAGTATGAGATCAAAGGCAGTGACGATGGCTGAAATACTTTACTGAAACTGTAATTTTCCTTTCAAAAAGAGAGAGAGGATCGAAGCTTCGGATGGTAATGAAAATCTAATACAACACATATATATAAATTGCTAAAATCATGTCCTGAGTCGACGGGTATTCCCATGCTCAATAGCTAAGTCAGAGTGATTTTCTCCAAAGATATATGACAAATGTTGGCCGCTGATGAGCACAATGTGGATCCGATGTCATAATAGAATCATCTTGATAAGATGTCTCCAAAAAACAATATCCACACCTTGGGAGAGGAAACAAGGCTTAATGATGCAAGCCTCTACCCAAGGTCTTGATTTCCACTTCACCGAAAAAATAGATCGATACATGTAAATATATGCATTGACGTCGAACATGCACAAAATCACTTGATTACCAGTCAATAATGGAGACCGCTAACAGATGTGAGGAAGGCCACTGATAATGATGATGGTCTCCAAGATGCACATTACAATCTAACAAGTGTGAAAGATGTAGTTTTCATTGAACACCCATCAGAATCGCTTAACCAGGAGCCAATAATGAGAACCCCTGATCAAACACAAGGTAACCTACCACTAATGTCTACAAGTACCAAGGCACTGATGTGTTTCTGGGTTGTCTTCCTAGATAGAGTGTTGAAGTCGATAGGAAGAAACCTGTCGAAAGGTAGGCAGTAATGTGTCCTACATCAGTTAACATGAAACGGGACAAGAATGGTTTTGTTTTTTGATGAATCTTTTGAGTATTTGGGTCTAAAAAATGGAGGGCATGTTGGAAGGATATGCTTGATGGGTTGATGGAGGAAACAAAAGGTTAACCCTTGAACAATAGAAGGCATGACAATGGTTTTAACCATGTAGCACTAGACTCATGAACACTACAGAGTGTTAGGATAAAGTGATGCAATTACATCAGGGCATTTAGGCTAAACTTATAGGATGGTGGGATTCATATTTGATAGGCCATCACAAGGAAGGTTTATTTGAGGGAGTGCCATGCTCAATGGAATGGCTACTGCCAAACCACGCTTTCTAATACTGAATGTAGCTGTACTATCAAATTTCCTCGTCTGATTTAATTTAATGAGTCTAGATGGGTAAACTCATCGATATTTTCATTTCTAAAGAGTCTGAAAAGGACTGCAAAAAGAGCGACTCTCTTCCCTATCTGACTAGTTTAATTGAGTCCAGATAGGAAAACTTGTCGATCTTTTCATGTTTTAAGAGTCTGAAAAGTATCATAAAAAGAATGACTCTATACCTTGTCTGTGTAATTTAACGAGTCCAGACTAGAAAACTCGTTGGTATTTTCATATTTAGAGAGTCTGAAAAGATCGTAAAGAGAACCGGGTGCGACAAAAGTTTAATGGTATACCCTAACCAGATACTTTTATGTAAGTTAATCTATTAAGTCCTAATAAACAGAAACCTATGTTCAATAGATTTTGACTTCATTTTGTTACAAGTATGAGGAGACGGTCTAAAATCATTTTTTGTCGTGAATTTTTAATGAGTCATGTGACAACAAACTCAATATCTTCATCAAATTTTAATGAGTCAAATGAAGGAAACTCAAGGTATCTTTTTCAATTTAGTGAGCGAGGAAAAAGAGGTTAAAGAACTGCTCATTCCTCCTTCAATGATTTAACAAGCCTGAAGGAGAGAAAAGATTTGGGATTTTTCAATGTAAGAGCGAGAAATAGTCCCAAAAACGAATGTGCTCTGGTTTCTACCGTATATTTTTAACAATCTCGGTGGAAAAAACTGAAGATTTTTCAATTTAACGAGCGAGAAAAGTACCTAAAAGAATGCTCGGGTCATATTTATAGATGTTTAACAAGCCTAAAGACAAAACTCAAGATTTTTTTAGTTTAATGAGTGAGAAAAAAGTGCCTAAAAAGAATTGATCAAATGGTTTTTTTCAGTTTAATGAGCTAGAAAATGATTGAAAAAGAGTTTCTCAGACCATTGTCATATATGTTTAACCAGCCCAATGATGAAAGTCTTAGAGAGGTTTCTATTTTTTAAAGAGCAATAAAAGATACTAAAAAGTTCTTTGATCTTCGTTGTAGTAGTTTAATGAATCCAAAGAAAGAGACTTGAGGTTTTTCGAATTAACGAGCAAGAAAAATACCATAAAAATAATGCTCAATCTTCTTCATGGTAGTTTAATAATGAGCCTGAAGAAGGAGACTTGAGGATTTTTCAGATTTACGAGTAAGAAAAACACCATAAAAAACATGCTCAATCTTCCTTGATATCATGCTCGACAATAGAAGGGTCTATGCCATGCATTTCCTCATAAGACCAATGGAAAATATTGTAGAAGTCCTTAAAAGGGCAGGTGAGGCGTACAATTTCCTCAGGATTGCGATTGGCTTCAATCTGTATGTTTTCCACGATGCCTATCATGAAAAAAAATATCTAGAAGCAATGTTTTTTGAAATATTGCCCTTGTTTCCTTCTGAGTCCAAAGGCTGGATAGTCATATACAGTGAGGAAATGACTTCATGTGCATTAGATGATAGGATTTGAAGAGGCATCATGTCCAAATTAGATATCGAAACATGATGGTGTGAGTCCTCCCAAGGTTGCTCTTCTAAACTCATGATCTCTCTAATAGCTTCATCCTTAGGTAGGACTTGATTGAGTGGATTGAAAGGAGGAGCGGTTGTGGGAGGGGCAGTGGTACTGTTCGCTGAAACCAAAGTGACTGGAGATTCAGATGCAATTTGAATGGCTTCGTAGGCCAATTCAACTGGTGACAGTGGCATTTTTTCTCCATATGTGTCAATGTCTGAAGGAGCCGGTAGGATCCATGAATCGGTCTGTTCATGAGGAATAGTTGAAAGCATATTGATCATCTATGAAACTTTCAGTGGCTAAAGAGGGAAACAACCCATGAGGGAAGAAGACTTCAGAAGACTGGAACTGATACTAACATGAGAGTTAGGTACACCACCCACTAAGGGTACAGAGCTGCTAGGTAACAGAGAGTAATATGGGGTGCAAAAGCACGGTTGGTCTACTATGACCATCTTTCGATCAAAGGGAAAGAGGATGATATAGAAGACCGAAGACACAATGGCCTTCATGGCATAAGTCCAAGTGCGGTCCAAAAGCTGATTATAGTCGAGTTTATGATCCATGACTTCAATATCTACTATTACCATTTTCCCACTCAAGGTGATGGGATATCTAGCTAGGTAATCTTTTGGGATGAAAGTGTGGCCGTCGAAAGCTTTAAGGGAATTCGACAGTGGGGTTAGGGTTGGAGAACCCAGAGAAAGCCAACATGAAGCTGACATGATGCATGTAGAAGTACCTTCATCGATGATAGTTCTATGTATACCTTTACCTTTCGAAAATATTTGCACCTGAAATGAAAGCTAGTGAGAAAGGGGGGGTTTACACTTGTCATGTCGAAAATAGCAAGCATGGAAACTTCTGGGTCGATACCACCAATAGCCAAAAGCAAAGCTTTCTGTTGTGTTGGGCATGTTTGTAATACTTCAAGCGTCAACATAGCCGATGATGCTTGTGCCAAATCTTCTATAATGTTGTAGTTTTGGGTGGCATGTGCAAATGTATTATGTGTTGTGCACCAAAGTGCCCCTTTAAGGGGTTGAATTACAAGGTCCATAACTGGCCTTTCGACATGCAAATTGTTTGGTGGTAGTGGATTAGGACTTGAGGAGGGTTCCGCTACATGAGTGACAAGAGCTCCATAAGATTTGGCTCTTTTTCATAGATCTACCATTTCAAATGTGTAAATGGTAAAAGATCCTTCACCAATTGAAGGATGTTGTGAACTATTGTTGCCCCAATGTGGGGGTTGCAGTTGGTTTGCAATAAGGTTTTGCTACTGCTGAGCGGGGAAAGGAATATTCAGAACAACGATGGTCTTACTAGTATCCTTTTGAACAATGTATTTTGTGCACTCCTAAAAACACAAACAATGATAGGTCATGTGGTTTTGCAAGGAAATATGGCAGGTTTATCATTTTCCTCGTCAGGAGGAGTAGCGGCCTTTTGTTTTGGGTTTTGTTGCTTTATTGTCTACTCTTTAGAAGGAGTGGTATTTTTCTTATTCTTCTTTTTCTTACCACCAAGATTTTGTGTAGACTGCATAGAGTTTATCTCAGTGGTAGGAAGAGCAGTCGATTTGGCAGTAGTGGAATCATTGGGGTTGCTAGGGGCATTGGGGATTATGTCGTAAAGACTTCCAGACTATGAATATATCAGATCTAAGTGCTAGGCACGATGTATGGATTTGTCTTCTATGACTGCACCACCTAGAGCGACATCTCTAGCGATTTGTGGGAGTAAGGACCTGTAGAACTAGTGTTTTAAGAGAAAGTCTGGGAGGGGAGCATTGACTAACTTCCACCTACGTCTCCATTCATGTATATGGTCGGAGATGTGGGTGGTGGTATATTGACAAAATGATGTGAGGAGCTTTGTCCCAGTCTCATAGTGGATGGGCAGTTGGAAGTGCTTTAGGAATTCCATCGCTAAAGTTTTAAAGGTGTTTAATGACGCACGTGGTGACTCAATATACCATTTCGATATGTCGCCAGTGAGGGTGTGGGGAAAAAGATGTAACCAGACACCATCATCCACCATACAGTTTGAAACACACCAAAGATGGTAGGTGGTGATATGGGTACCTAGATCCTCCCCTTGCTTTCCATCAAACATTGGGATGTCCGTTGGTATCTTATGCGGGATCGGTGGCCATTTTAAGTTGTGATAGATGGGGTCGTTTGTCAACTTGTATAAGTCAAGTATATCCAACGTTGCCAAGAAAGGTAGATAGTTTTTTGCCCCCAACTCAGACCATGGTGATGACAGATGACTTGAGGAGCTTTGCACTCCTCCCATTGTTTGTCTCCCAATATTGTATATGGGTTGCATGGTGTAACAGTTGATTTGATGTATGGTGTTGTAGAGTGGATTTCCATGAGGATTTTGATACTATGGTATGGAATTTCCCCTAGGATAAGTGGTGCCCCCTTGACTCATTTGAATATGTGAGTAGGGTGCCCCCATGGATTGGTTAGGAACCCGTTGAGGATTCCCACCAAACATAGAACTAACCATTTTTCCTTGATTGACAAAGGGAATGCTCATGTCAATTAGTGACTGACCATGTATGCTTGAGAATGGAGGGGGAATTGTTACATTCCCTACTGGCATGTGCATATTGGGAACCCCCCCATGTATATGGATTTATGGGTTTGAACTGTACAACGGTGGCTGACCATGTTGTTGATAGATGGGAGCCGTGCCCATAGTGCCACATTGAGTGTTATAGGGAGTGTTGTATGTGGCACTTGTCGAAGGTATGCAATTTGACACTAAAGGGGTGGAACCCAACATCGGTTGGGTTCCACTTGTAGATGGTGTCATGTGAGTGGTTGTACCTAGGACAAATGGGACAACAGGGTTTTCCATTGATGGTGTTTTGGTGTTTTTAAGCTAGGGAAGTGGTGGAAGACCGAAAGTGTATTCAAAGTTCCACGACTCGTTAGTTGTCAACGGAATGGGTGGAAAAGTTCCACCTATGGAAATAGGAAGTACAGGTGCCGCTGTAATCAAGAGTGGGTCCAATGGATTCGTGAGTGGAGGGTTAAAATTAGGAAGAAATCCTTCCATGAAGAAATCCTCCGACAAAATTGAATCGTCAGTTGTCCAAACAGATTCTGTGTGAGATATGTGAGACTGATTCCCCAAAGATGGGGAATTCTGTTCACTAGAGTTCAGCGGATCTTCCACAATGAGTGGAGGAAGTCTTAGCAATCATCTAGAGTGATGATGAGGGCTAGATTTAGCCACTATGACCATTAATTTTATCAATAATTTTTACCGTGATATTTTTTAAAGTCTCAAAATGATAACACGCGGGGCCTAAAAAAATATAAAAAATACTCTAAATTGATCAATCAACAAACAAAGGAAAATGACCTTGTCTAATAAGCACCGATCGTTGGAGATGAAACCTAGTATCTTAATGAATAATAGAGAAGGCTAGCCAGATGTAAAGTTATGGTTACTCTAGAGCTTCACCTGAACCTTAGATTGAGAGGTCAAGTACTCTCGTGAAGGTGGGATCCCTCCCAAAAATTGAAGACATAGTAGGTCTGCCTATGTTAGGTACCAGGACAGCTTGTCCCAGTCACCTTGTGTAAGTCCCTATAAGTTTGGCCACTAAAGATACCTCAGATCACAAACACCACCGGGGGGGACATAGTCCTAGACAACATGCTATGTGGGTAGGATACTTGAGTTCCCGACTCAGCTCCAAAATCCATGAAGGGATCCCCAATACACAGAATACCCAAAGGATTTGTAAGAGAAGGCGGGCTAACTTCATTTACAGTCCAATGTTGTCTCATATTTTGCTCCGCTTTTAATGGAGTGGTCCCAATAGTATGAGTGTAGAAGGATTTTTTCTCTCTTTTAATGACACTTGTTTGGTGTTCGATCTTGGGCAGTTTTACTCACTCTACTTATCCCAAGATCCTAGCCTAGCTAATGTTTGTCTGCTCAATAAAGAGTTACTAATGGATTTTAGGTAAACTTTATGTGTACTTGATTATTGTCTTCGGTAGGGGAGTTGATGTATGAAATGTGATAAGGCTTTGACTCAATAAATCATGCAAAAGATGATGCTTTAAGAAATTTTCAATTCAATGAAAACAAGTTTTATTCTACAAGTGAGATTTTTTCGCATATTCATATTATTTACATGCATTTCAGTCATTTAACACATGCATAACCGAAGAAATTCTTTCCAATGTTTCTTAACAACTACTTGAGACTAAAATAGAGCAGATTTTAACCAACTAAACAAAAGGATGAATAAAAAATGTGAGTCTTTCTTTCATAAGAAATACTTTTAAGAAAGAAAAACAAAAATGATTTCCTAAAAAAAAAAATTTAGGACACCTATTTTTCTAGCAAAATGTAGTTACAGATCTTCTTTCAGTCCATGAGAAGGCTTCCTATCCCTTTTGGCTTTTAGAAACTACTAAAAATCAAGGTATTGGGAGATTAACACTCTGTAACAGTGGCTACAGAGAGTTAGTAGGCACACTAATGCTCCCTATGAACATGCACAATGCTTTATAAATCTCTGTGTAGCCTGCTAACTTGCGTTGGTGTAGGAAATCAGTCAAACAAAGTGCTTTCAAGATTAGATTTAGAGGTGAATAATTGTAGGCAAGATGCAGCAATATCTTTGGTGGGTCATAAAGGGATTGTAGAAGTATAGGGAGCTCTTAGAAGGAGAAGAAAATAGAGAAGGGTCTGGGCAAATTGGGAACTAGATGTATAGTCCCCAATGGAGTCGCTAATTGTATTGTAGGATAAAATGCACGGTGTATGGAGAATGTAGATACCCTCAAAGGCCTTCCTGAGACCTTCAACAATCTGTAAGATTATCTACAATTGTACAAAGTTACACGCATGTCCATAAGACAATAGCTAACTATCAAAGCATTAGTAAGTAGATTACCTCAAGTCTCTGTGTAGATTTTTTTGGAGATCACAATGCAGCCAAGTGTAACTCCCTCAAAGCCGGCTCCAAAATCAAGTCTTGCACATATAAGAGACAAGTGTAACCATAGCTTACAACTCTAATAACTAATGCATGAATATATAAATGAACATCTATTTGCATACAACTAAACTACTCATATAATAGGCATTGAACAGACAACTAAATGAATGATAGCATCAACACCATGAGTAGACAATACAACCACATTTCTATATTAATGTTGGAAGAGTGATTACAACCATCTGTTGTATCAACCTTTCTTTACCACTCTAGCTTCTCTCTCTCTCCCTTCTTGCTCACTTCTTATGATATGAGTCAATGCTCAATAGTCAAGTATGCTATCCTTTCAAATGCTTTGACCCCTTTCCAATAACCCTAGCCTTGCTTATATACCAATTGAGTTAAGGTTTCCAAGTTCGTCCTTGAGTTCACTAGGGAAAAAGCAATGAACTTGCCATGCTTTTTAGCTCTTTCCCATTTTCCTCCTTCTTTCAGGTTCGAAATCCTCCAAATAGGTCGAATTTGCATGTTTTCCTAATTTTCTTGAGTAATTTTAGGAACAAATATCTAGATATTTGTGAGTCAATTTGTTCCTTTGACCCTTGGAACTTCGTCAAGTTTCACTAACTTTGTTCCCATACTAGCAACATGCTTTAGTAAGGTCACTAACGCACCTCCAGGCTTTGTAACAAGCTTTATAAAGTAGGTTGTTAGTGCACAACTAGCGTTAGTGTGGAATCAAGGCTTGTGATTGTGGTCTTTGTTTCAGCTATCATGTCTTTCCCTTCTAAGTTAATGAGGAGGTCAATTTTTCGTATAACAAGTATAGTCTTAGTGCTCCTGGCAATTGAAAGGAGGCACGAGACTATAAGCTACTCTACCTGGGAGCTATGCAATGTTGGAGATACGCATAGAAGTAAAGAGTCACAAGGTCCATGACTGCGCAAGGGGGCTGCACTGCCGCATGGGTTGGCCAGAAAGTGACTGTTCGAGTCACTATTCATGATGTGATGCTCGACTTGAGACCAACTGTAGTGGGCGACAGGAATTTAAGACGCGATTTATGGGAAATATTTGGGAAAATCTGTCGCCAAGAGAGAATTAATGAACTGGATTTGGGGGGAATGGTTGAATTCAAATTCAAAAGGCGCTATAAATTACAAGGGGTTACCCAGCAACCAACACTTGGTAATTTACAAATTAAGCTATTGTATACCCCATGTAGCATGAGCAGAGCCTTATTTGACCTATGAAGAACGTTGATTGAGCCCTTGAGTATGTGAGTGATAGATTTTTGGTCAGACATGATGGAAACATCTGAGGAAGTTATGGAAATCACAGAGATGACCACCGAAGAGGCCATGTAGGCTCTAACTGTGGGGGATGCCCTTGAAGGCACTAAGATTATGGTAGAAATCCCTAAATCACCGTGCACACCGAGGTCGAAGAAAGATAAACATTCGATGGTTCTCATACATGTGTGCCTGTGAAACCCACTGTGCACCGGGATAACGATGGAGGAGAAAGGGAAAGTTGTTAACACATAAATTAACGAGAAGGAGGAAGACCTAGAGGACCTTGTCATCAAAGAAGACAAGGACGAAGGCATGGAGGAAGAAACTAATCTTGCACAATCTCCAAGAAATCTACCTGCCTATATCCTCTCGTGGAAGGGGAAGGCTAAAGTGCCAAAGGATCTTGACGAAAGTAAGAGCTCTCTCCAGATCCCGCTCCTTCTAGACCACATCATTTTTTAGGGCACACACCTGGGACAGGTGCCTAGCTTGAAACTTGAAGATTGGGACCTCGCTGACCACAAGAAGTTCCCCCACCTTGAGATTGCACAACTAATGAAGCCTAAGTAGAACACTGCGGTGGGGTTACGAAATTAGAGCTGTGAAAATTGTTAGGTGGAGTGGAAAGGGCAAGGCTACTAAACCTGCTTCGGGTGCTGCATTTCCACCATGCCCTAATAGTAATTTTCATCATTAGCAAACTTCTCTTCCTGGTGCATGGTGCAGGTTTGTGGTTGTAGGAGCCCATCCCCATCATGGAACACTTGATTCACTGCATTACATGGATTCAATGCAAAGGAGAGGACCCCGTAGATATCTTAGAGGGGAAAAGCAGTGACTTGGCCATCGTAGAGGCCATGAAGAAGAAATATAAACTGGAGAAGAAGAAAAGGGGCTATGCCATATCCAACATCAACAACAAATCAGTAAGAGTGGCAACCCAAATATTGACAAGTAAGGTTATGTGCAAGTGTTGTGCGGATGAGGTACTCGCGCCAGTGGTAGCACTTGCTAGGCAATTCACGGAGGGGGTCCAGTTTAACTGGTTCAAGTCCCTTTGCAAGGAATTCTTGGAGAATTGCTGTGAGGCTCAAGAACAAGGCAAAATGTTCCATTATGCATGGATTTTGCTGTTCATAGTGCTCGTGGCAGGGAAATAGCCAAAGGATAATCAGTTCCCCACAATTGATAGGGATCCACCAGAGGCTACAAAGTATGCTTCACTCTCGGCCACGAAGGATGCAAACCGGATCCGTGACAACAAGATATTTTTGGTATTCATGGAAATGAACCTCAGGATGGAGATTAACCATAAGCCGTGGTTATCATCCACTATCTATATAGCTTGTAAAGTTTTGGAGAGTTTAAAGCAGACCTCCATAGCATATACATTAGAGCATGCAAGGACCCAAAAAATAAATGGAGAGAGCTACCCTTTGTAGCCATAGATGATGTAATCTTTTATGTACTGGAGACATGGCTGCTAGAGTGGCATGCTCCAGATATTGCTTCAATGGATAACTCTGAGGTGTAAAGGAAGAAAGACGAGGCCAAATTGAGCATGGTGCAGTTGGTAGAGAAGAGAGGGAAGGAGCCAGTGGCAACAAAAGTGTATTAGGTGTGGGACACTGCACAAAAGACAGCAGAACAGAAAAAGGCCATAGCAGCAACAGTAGTGTAGGAAGTAGCCGTGAAGGCACGCAAGGGCCAAAAGTTTCCTTTGCATGGGAATGAAGTAGAGGAAGTGGAGGGTGGCACAGACCCACAAACCACATCAACACAGTTGAAGCGCCAGCGCCCGATCAAGTGGACGGGGCCGCACAAGAAGGTTAAGGCATCAAAGTTGTCTATTGACCTAATCACCCTTACTGAGGGTGATCTACACGACATCGGAGAGATAGTGCATGAGGTCACCTCTGAGGCCCTCCATAATTTTGTGCAGGAGAACCAGATTGTGTTGGGGGCCCTTAGAGTGCAGCTGTGGGAGTTGTAGGTGCACACTACTTAGGCTGTTACCCTTTTGACCAACCTCGTAGTAGGGACAACTTGAGTAGAGAAGATGTTCTGCACTCGAACAAACAATACAATAGTTCTGCGAGGAGGGGCACTAGTGACAACAAATGAGGCCGATAGGCCTATGATTAGTTCATTGAAGGGTATCAGGATCAACATGGCTACACTCCTGCAGGAGACATTATACATTCTGCAGGATCAGATTACTGCAAAATTGTGAGCTAGGGAGACCTACGCACTACAAGTCCTAAGCAAGTGAAAGATCAACATGGAACAGTTGTGCTTGTAGCACGATGAAGTGGTGTTGCATAATCGGCAGCTGGTACAGGTAATGAACAAAGCTTGTCAAAGCGTCCCTGTGTTGGCCATCCCAGAAGACACACCAGTAGAGGCACACATCCACAAGCTAGCATCAGGGATGCACAAGGTGCGAAAAGAAATGACTAAGGCTTAGTTGGAGCTGAACCTTTAGATTGTAGAGCTGCAATTGAAGGTGCAACCGTCCACCCCTTTAGAAGTAAGAGAACAACATGTGAACACTATTACATTAGGACTAGACAATATCAGCAGTGTAGTGAGGGATTGCACCAGAATGTTGGAGGAGTCTTTTGAGGTCCTCAAGAATATGTAGGAGGACCCCAACAGCCAGCGCTTAGACACAAAGGTGCATGAACTCTAGTAGTAGTATGACAACATCAAAGGAAATGTGTAGACGATGGCCCTCACTCAGAGGCTTACGCGATTGCAAGAGGCCAAAGCACTGAAAGAATAGGTGGATGCAACACAACACAAAGAAGCAGTCCTAAAAGCATGCGTTCAACCTTGGATTGAAGAGGCATTCACCATCATGGCAACAATTGAAGGCAAGCTCACCTAAATGAAGGGGATGTAGGAACGAGTCTAGGGAAGTAGTTCCGACACTGTGGTCTTAGAACAACGCATATAGGAGGTCTAGTAGGTAGCCTCTCAGTGCATTTCTAACCTTGCAGTAGTTCAGATAGAGTTGGAGGGAATCCAGGTGAAGATCTCCGCGCTGACAGAGTGACTCGAGGTTGAGTCACGATGTTTGTGTTGCGGGCCTGTTGGGCATGGGATCCCCCCAAGGCATGTTTTGGGGCTTAAAGCCCATGTTTTGACCAAGTCCGTTGTAAAATCTCCGTGAATTGTGGGTGCGGAGCACGAACTAATAATAGAGTCATAGGGTTGTCCGCCCTTATTTTTGTAATACAATGTCAACTTGATAAGACCTACCCATGGTCCACAGACCATTGGATTGTATAAACAGATCGAGGCTCTAAGTGTAGAAGATAGAATAGAAAAGAAAAGAATCGAAGCATGATGAGTCTAAGAGATTGAGTCGATGTGTAAAGTGTGTCATTGGGTCGTACATAGAGGCCTAGTAGTCTGCAGCTGAGTGCATGGACCCCTGCAGCTGAGTGTGTAGGATAGGTCGAGTCTGTAACCATTGGAATAATTAATAAAGAGAAGTTTACCGTATTTCTCTATATCTTTTCCTGTTTAAATGTATTTTTGGGTATAAATTGCAAGTGTATTGTTTATTTGCTGCGTGAACTTCTATGAATGTATAAATAAATATAAAACAAGGCTTCTATTTATGCGAAGATAACTAACTGGTGAAGGAAGATAGGTAAGATCTAAGGTGTGACTTAGGGAAATAGCGCAAAGCGCTGCTCCAGCAGCACGAAAGCTCTATAGTCCCTGGTTAGGGCTGCGTGAAGGCAAGTATACTAGGGAACGAAGACCAGGAAAGCGTGCAAAGCAACCTATGCATAGGGACAAGATGTGGACCAAATCAAACCCTCAGACATCTCAAGGGTGAGGAAACCTGGTTCCAACACCCCCCCATACTACTTCGGGTGAGACCTCAGTCTATGCTTCGTGGACTGTTGTCAAAAGGGCCAATAGTACAGGGATTTGTTTAGCCAATTATCTCCGAACCTGGGTCAAGTCCCAACAAGCCAACAACTATATGCCCAAAAAATTCTAATTTAATGGTTAATGCTTCACTTCTCATAATTTTGGTCATAAGGTTGGTCAATGTGTTTCTTACAAAACTATCATAACTAAAGAAGCAATAAAACAAAAGAATGAGATTGCGGTAAAGAAATTCTCTTACAATAATTTCTCACCTCTTCAAGATGAAACTAAATGTTCATTTTGCAATAAATTTGAGCATAAATAATCTGAATGCAAGATAAAAATGCAACCAACACCTTAGAATGAACAAAAGGAAACAACATCTAAGGTATGGAAAAAGAACACCATGGAATCTAAAAAATGTGGTCTATCTTTATATGCAGGAGATCAAGAAAATTTTGGGTACGTTGAAAGTGGATGCTCAAAGAATATGACTTGTGATAAAGATAATCTTATTTCCTTTAATGAAATAAAGAAAGAAAATAATGTAACCTTTGGAAATAATTTGCCTGTTGTTATCAAAGGAAAAGGAAATGTTTTATTGAAAGAAAAAGTTAAAGATGGAAATGTTTTGTTTGTTTATGGATTAAAACATGACTTGTTCAGTGTTAGTCAATTGTGTGACCAAGGGCATGAGGTTATTTTCATATCAAAGAATATGTTGTTCAGAATCTTGATATAGGTAAGATCATAATAATTGGGACAATAAATCTTGGTAATGTCTATGTCGTGGAACACAATTTAGAAAAATGTTACTTAAGAAAAGTAGAAGAAGGTTTGATATGGTACAAAATATTGGGACATCTAAGCTTCACTCAAGTACATAAGTCAGGAAATCTAGGATTTTTTCATGATTTACGTAACATCTCTCTATAAGAAAGTACCATATGCAAATCATGTCAATTCAGTAAGCAAACCAGGGTTCAGTTCAATGCCAAAAGAAGGTACCACAAGTAGGCCACTTAAACTTATTCATACTGATTTGTGTGAGCCTATGAGGAAAAATTCACCTCAGGGATAATAATATTTCATCCTATTCATTGATGATTTTATTAGAATGTACTAGATTGGCTTATCAAAACATAAAGATGAATCATTTGATAAATTTAATGTCTTGATAGCTTTAGTAGAGAACGAGTTAGATTTAAAAATCAAATGTATTAGATATGATAGGGGACGAGAATTCATATTAGATGAATTTTTCAACTTCTGTGAACAACATTGCATCAAGAGGAAACTTTCTATAGCTAAATCTCTTCAACAAAATGGGGTGGTAGAAAGAGTGAAAAAAGCAATTCAACAAATGGCACATGCCATGCTTGATGAGTCTAGAAACCCTCATACCTTCTAGGGAAAGAAACGCATACAACTATGACTATTTTCAACAAAGTCCATATCCATGTAAACAGTGATAAGACTCCTCATGAAATTTGGTTCGGTGAGCCTCCAAATGTGAAGAATTTTTTAGTCTTTCAAATAAAATGTTACATAAAGAATAATGATGATAAGCTCAAAAAGATTGAAACTATAGAAGATGAAGGAATTCTACATGTATACTCCTCTAAAGAAGGTCACAAAGCTCGACATTGCAATAAGGGATTCAAAGAATAAGTTTGCAAAAATGAATTTCAAGTATGACATGAAGATTACTATGCTACAAATGAGGCTATAACTAGTCATTCCACCGTAATTACATAAGAAGAGGGAAATGGATCTAAAATATGCACTGCAACACATCTCCAACACAGTGGCAGAGTATGTAAAACTACTAGATTGAAGACCTTTGGAGAAAAGAGAAGATTTTGACAAAGAGGACTCAGTCATAGTAGGATTTGGCCTTCCATATTTCATAGCCAATAGACGATAGGCTCAAGGAGATACAACAAAGGGAGAAATAAATGCTACAAAATATTGTCAGACCAATAATAGAGGCACTACTAGAAGAAGTGCTCCGAGAGGAGAAGCAGGTAGTAGAAATACTTCAGCCATAAAATGATGCCTATGTGATCATCCCAACAAATATTCATGGAACAATAGCTGAGTGACTCGGGAGGAATCACATGTGAGTGTTGGGGTCTCGTTGGGCATAGTGCAACTTGGTCCAATTTTGGTTAAGGAATCCACATTTTAAGGAGTGGAGTGCATGGTACTATGAAGCTATACTTACCACGTAGTGTTCTAGGGACTTTGGGGTGGGTCACAGCCCCTCACTTTGTATGGGATATCAATGTTTTATGTGATTGTCTTGTTGAGCCCATTCTATGTGGACCATGGTTTTGTAGCGATCTAGTATATATAAAGAGGTGTAATGCTTTATCAAAGATCATGATAGAGTCAATGAATGTAAATGACTGTATCTTTTATCTTTAGTCTGTGTTTTGGGCCTTAAGGAGAGGCTCTGCAACTGAGTGCGTGAAGACCTTGAAAGGGTTTGCAACTTAGTGTGTAGACCACCTGCAACTATGTGTGCAGCTCAAGAAGATGAATGTATTGAAGAGATTCATCTTAATAATAAAGAAAATAATTTTTGGGCAATATGCAGTATTCATATGTATTGTTATGTTTTCATTCTATCTGTTATGTGAAGTAATGATTACAAGTAAATGTTATGATAGTGCAGTTTGTATGGTTCTATGATATGTTTTTGTTAGACTGAATGTGACGAAATAAGTAGTTAAGTGATATAACATAGTAGTGATATGTATGCTAGAAGACTAAGTAAAATACATAAATGTGAAGTGAAATCCACCTTGTGCAATCCCTCAAGGTTGTAGAAACCTAGTTCTGCAACCACCCATAGCCACCTTGGGTGAGACTGTGATTTTCTTACAGGTCGTTGTCGAAAGGGTAAGTCTCTGAGGGTTTTATTGGCGTGAAGTCCAAGCTGAACCTGGGTCAAGCCCAACTGAGGAAACAAGATGAATGTTGGGTTAAGGATATGGATGAAGGAATTGACCAAATAGAAAATCATCATATATGGGAATTTGTACCAAGACCTCATGATAAAAACGTTATTGGGACAAAATGCATATTCAAAAATAAACTGAACAAAAATGGAGAAGTAATTCGAAACAAAGCAAGACTCATATGCAAAGGCTATGCTCCACAAGAAGGAATATACTTTGAATAAACATTGGCACCTATAGCGAGAATTGAATCCATAAGAATGTTTCATTCCTTTTCAAGATTTCATAATTTTAAAGTATATAAAATGGATGTTAAATATGAATTTCTAAATGGGGACCTAGAAGAAGAAGTTTATATTGAACAACCTAAAGGGTTTATTCTAGGAAATGATAAAAACTATTGTTTTCAAACTCAAGAAGACATAATATGGGCTAAAGCAAGCTCCTTGTGCATGGTATTATCGTCTTGACAAGTATCTTCAACAACAAGGTTTCACTAAGGGGTCTGCATATAACAACCTATATATAAAGATGGATGATGGTAAAATTTTAACAGTTGTTTTTTATGTAGATGACATCATATTTGGCAGCAATGAAGAGCCTATGAGTCAAATCTTTTCTTCTGTCATGCAGCAAGAATTTGAAATGTCCCTACTTTGTGTACTAACATATTTTCTTGGTCTACAAGTACAACAAGCAAAGAATTGTATCTTCCTCTCACAGAGAAAGTACCTCAAGAATATTTTGAAGAAATATGGAATGGAAGATTGCAATCATATATGCACACAAATGGTAACATGATGTAATCTCAATTCACATGATGATTCTCCCCCAGTCAACCAACCAGAATAAAAATCTATGATTGGAATCTTAATTTATCTTACAAGCACAAGACTAGATATCATACATGTAGCTGGAATTGCTCGATGGTTTCAAGAAAATCCAAAAGATACTCATCTCCATGCAATCAAGAGAATATTTAAGTGTCTACAAAGAACTCAAGAATTTGGTTTCTACTATTCCAAAGATGCACACCTTACTCTTCATGTTTACACATATGCAGATTGGGTAGGAAATGTTGATGATTGAAAAAGCACTAGTGGAGGATAATTCTAATTGGGACCCTGCTTGGTATCATGGTTCAACAAAAAACAAAGATCCATTTCTTTATCTATTGCAAAAATAAGATATGTTGTTGTTGCATCTTGTTGCACACAATTTCTCTAGATGATGTAAACATTGTAGGATATCCAAATCAATTGTTCTTCACCAATTCCCATTATATGTGATAATACCAATGCCATAATTATTTATAAAAATCATGTCATGCACTCAACAACCAAGCATATTCCAATCAAATATCAAATTCCGAGTTAAAAGGTGCTTGAACAAAAGGAAAAACTGGAGTATGTTCCCTAAAACGAATAAGTTGTAGATATATTTACAAAGCCTCTTCCACATGATTCCTTTGAATATATAAGACAAAAATTAGGAGTGGTCTCTACTTCATCACTCTGTTAATCATTCTAATCAATCCTTCAAGCTTAGGGGGAGATGAAGGTAAAATTTATTGTAGTTTATTGTCTGTATGTGGATTTTATGAAGAATAGTCACATATATACACATATTTTCATCCATACAATTGTGTATGTTTCCCTATGATGAAGTATCAGTCGAACTAACTCAAAGAAACATTATGATATGATTTTGACAATTTTTCTTGTTGGTTATGATATTAGTTAGATATAGTTTGTTGATGCTCATATACTTATGGTTTCTTAGTTGCTCCAATATGACATTGATGCTTTGACAAATGAATTTTCTTTGACGCCTTGACTGATGAATAAGTTGATATAATCAGATCTGACAATGAAAAGTTGGCATAGGTTTAGGAGGAGCATTTTTCATTTCTTTTTATAGTATATTGTTGGCATTGTGATTCCTTGATTATGCTGCTGAAGAAACACATGTTGCTAAAGTTGTTGACTTACGTTTTGATGAGGTTCATGATGTTGTTGTCAGATGCTTATAGTATAGATCCTATATGGTATATATTACTAAATACTATCCTAGTATTTCTACCTCACTATTGAGGTCTTTGCTCTTGGTTATAAATGCCATACCTATCATTTGATGTAAAGGTAATGTAAATATATATGATGAATAATTGTAATATTTAGTCATGAATGGACTATTGGGTTGAAGCCAATTATGTATGTTTTCCTATGTTGGCGATTTGATGTAATGTTGAGTCAAATATGTAACCCCAATGTGTTGGGAGATTCGTTAATGAATTATTGGTGATAGGAAAGATCATGTATGATTACTTCTTTGTATACCTTTAGAAAATTTAGCATCTTCTCAGGGGGAGCATGGCCTGCATTTAGTGATCAGTATTTAGCAGATCATATCTACAACACTTCATTCAGCATTGGTCATCCCTTTTCCCTTTATGTCAAAGGGGGATAGTAGCTAGGTTTTTGGAGAAAGCCTACTTTTAGAGTATCTTGGTATATCTACAAGTATCTATAGATGGTTGGTAACCAAACACTAAAGTGGTTGCCATCAAGTCCAACAGGGGAGATTGTTAGCATTATGAGAAATGTGTTGTGCTTGATGACAACCTACTTGATGAAGATTGTCAACATGATGATAATAGGATGATTTTAGAAGCTAGTACACATGTGACAAAGAGTTTGTGAAAAGGAATAGTAGTCCAGAGATAGAAGAATGATGAAAAGTGATGTTTTGCAAAATACACGTGGGTTCTATCAAGCAAAGCCACGTACACACAGGAGTATAGAGAAGAGAAAGTGTGTATAGTTTCTGCACCATAGTATCCTAAATACCAAGGATCTTTACCATGGTATTGGCCCATAGTAATGAGCATGAAAATAGATATTTGATCCAGTCCAGGAATACCATCAACCTTACTAAGGATTTGACCCATGGTATTAGATAAGGCCTAATCTATATAAGGAGATGAAGATCAAATTGATTAGCATGCAAGTAACAGACTATTGATAAATTTTTTGATCTAAAATAAGGTTGCACAAGGAATGTGATGTGGGATCAAATATTGTACGTCTCAAATGACTACATGATTTTATTATGGGTTGATCTGTGAAGATAATGTGTAACACCCTCCTCCTGCATCTACCCAAGTAGCCGACCAACTAGGGTAAACATGTGATTAGAAGTCACTATAATATGATTCAACCTCCTAAATCACCTTAAGGAAGTGGAACCGATGAAAACACACCATACTAACCTTCCACATCAGCAAGAAGACTCCCAAGAACCATCCCAACCTCTTAGGTAACCAATCCTTGGGTCCCACTAAATTTTTAGACCAATTAATCCTCGAACTCTCCCATGATATGGGCATGCATGCTCTAGAGGGTTCTAGATGCTCCCACAACATGGTATGGCAACTTCCAAGGACTATTTTTCTCAGTGTTGTGCCAGTGTCCCTAGGATTTGAGCCACTTTTTCAAGCCCAAAGACCAGGTCACTACCCAAAATTCAATGATAGCTTCAAAACAAAAAGATAAAAATGGAATGATGGTACAAATGAAATTACTTAAACAAGCCCTTGACTAGACTCTTACTAGCCATGATAGGTATTTCATCAAACATATTATAAATATGTAATCTATAGGTGTAAACTATAGATCCAAGCATAGGGGTTTCATACCCATCTGAGGATCACTAAGAAGCATTGATGCCTCAGACCATTAGCTATAGTTTCATCCATTAGGCCATAGATACTTTTTTCATTCATTTACAAGTGAAAACGTGATGAGATCCATAGATAGTTACTATCATAATACATGTTCATAACCAGCATAATAGAAACAAAAATACCAAGGAAAAAATAGCCATATACCTCACACATAAAACAATACAATACTCATAAAACAAAAAGGAGAAATAACCTCATATTAATAATGCAAAGGCCAACCAGTTGTGTGACTTCCATGAACCACCTGACTGTAGACATGGCTGAGCCAAAAATCTCTTCAACTAGTCACCCCTATGCCATATTACAAGCATGAATGTGGGAAATCATAAAACACATCAATCCAAAACCATCTAGGGCTTCCAGTGGCAAACCACCTCAACCAATCAAAGAGTGATTCCACCTCATGGTCAGACATAAAAAAAAATCATCATATTGGTCTCTACCCAAGCTTTCTAGGGCTCCATATCATTTTTTCTAGCCAAGGCTTCTAGTACTAGTAACTCAACCCACAACTTACTCTAATATTCCAAAGCATTTGCCTAATAAGGGCTTCCAAGACTAGTAACTCAACCAACCAAGGGATTCCAGAGCATTTATCCAACCAAGGCTTCCAAGAATAGTAACTCAACCCACCAAGGGATTCCAAAGCATTTATCCAACTAAGGATTACAGGAATAGTAACTCAACCCAAGATATTACAGGGATTCCAAAGCATTTGTCCAACTAGGTATTTCATGAAATAGTAAATGAACCCAAGCTAAAGGAAACATTGGAGCAAACCAGAAAAACAAAGAAATGATCCCACAACACCATGGCTATCCAAGAAATGATAAGGCTAGGAAAATCCACTATCAATCTTGGAAATCGTCCATGCTAGTGACAAATAATGACCAATAAACCACATGCATATGTCATGCATTCCAAAACAAGTGACAAAAACATACACACAACTCAGTAACTACAAGAAAAATCTCTTGTAGTTGCTAATCCCAATGTCCTCTTGCACTTTCCTACTCTTCCTTTGCCTTCTTTCTCCAAAAATCCAAGTGTGCCACACTCCTCCAAGAGTGCTCCAAGAAAATCTAAGTGTCCAAGAGTATGAGAGAGAGAGAATAGAGAGATACTTCTAAAAATTAAATTGATCAAAGTCTGTGTACTGATCCTCAGAAGCCTTTTTTATGAATGAGGCATCTATTTTCATTAGTTTCCATTATATTCCTTCATTTTCCTCCTCACATGCAACTCTTGACCTTTCACCTACCTTTTCTCCTAATTTCCATTATTTTCATAAATAAATGTGCCAAAATGCCATTTTTCCTTTCCAAAGCCTTTTCCATTACCTTTGCTAATTTCCTTAGCCATTCATGAATCACAAGTGATCGCCATCTGTTATAGACATATTTTGGCACTACAACCCTAATCTTATATGCCCATAAACCAAGAGCTTCTAATTCCCTAAAAGTGTTGTTTCATACCCTAAAGAAACAAGGTCAGCTGATTACATCATCTCCCAGAAGTTCTCCATGAAAAACTGCTCAGAACTGGTCAAAACTAGACCATCTCACTTGCTCCATGGTCAAAGTGTGATGCATCCCACCTAATGCACATGGGGGGTGCGATGCATAGTGAAAAGCCTTTCTATGGGGTGCAATGGGCAAGAGTAGACAAATGGCAGAGACAGTTTGCAAGGTGGATGATCATGGAATCTTCTAGAAACTTCTCTTGTGACACTTGCCTCTCTGAATTCACCTAGGTATGAGTAAGAGATCATGAAATCTCCAAGTGGAACTGAGAACTATCAAAGAAATGACACTAATCAAAAACCTATAAGCTGATTCATCAACCTGCAAACATCTATATGGATCCCTGATCCTAGAGATCCAGAGGCTGGAATTTTGTATCTTGTAAGGAAGTGATGTTGGTTTCTTTGTGGAACATCATAGTGTTGGGTGATCTAGCTTTTCATGAGGTGAAGAATGGCTTTCATGCTGGGAGGATGGCACTGGGTCAGATCAATGGGTTGTAATCCTCTCTTCTACTACTTCTATCAATAAAGCTATTTGAGTTTTCCTCCATATTATTGTATGTCTTTAAATCTTGAATTGATATATGCATTTGTATGGTCAATATATATCCGATCCTATATTGTTTATGATTATAGATCTCTATGCTTTGATGGTATTATGCTACTTTGACTCTACAGGTGTTCTTTGAAACGAGACAAGCTAGGAAGGAGCGGCAAAGATCTGTCAAAGGGGAGAGGAAACAAGCAAGGATCCAAGCAGAAGACTGAGGTTAGTACTCTCTGCTTCTCTCTCATCTATTTCTCATAAAGGAAAATGCAAGTGACTTTAGATTGTTTGTTTCTAAGATAGCTACCCATCTTAGTGGGACTAGTAGCTCTGAATGGACACTAGTTTTCCCGATAACAAAATGGCGACTCTGCTGGGGAGTGAATAACTTGTTTGCTTGTTTTTAGTTTGTTTACTTTATAAGCTACAGACAGAGCCTGAAGTTAATCCTACTAGCCTTCGAACTGCTTTTGCTATGCAACTGCAAAGTAGATAAATGCTACTTCAGTCAATCTTTGGGTTAGTTTATGAATTAAACATCCGACTTGCAAACATCCTATGTGCCCTGGTGGTGGCTCAAGTAACCTCATTAGATCAGCCCCTATGTTTTTTATTTACTAACTATCATTAGCTCAGCCTAAATCCCTGGACTAAGCTGCAAATTGTGACCAAAAACCAAGCCTGGTCTCATCCCTGGACCATCGCACTATCTCATTTTGATAGTCTAGATGCATCGCACCTCTCGTGTGCTATAGGTGAGATGAATCCCTATTTCCCTGTGTTACAGGTGCAATGATTAGATAAGACTATTTTTGCCTCCAGATTTTGGCTTTTCTTCATTCTCCTAAGCTTTATTATGGAGTTTTTCTTTCCGTGATTAGTATACCACTATTAAAACTCCCTTCCTTTGCACTATTCAGCCTCCATTGTACAAAGAATTGTGAATGATTTTATGTATTTTTTTCCATTTACAATTCTCCTTTACAAACAATAGCTTAATCGAACTGTCGTCTTTTGATTTGAAAGTGTTGCAAGAGTTGTTTTCAGTCAAAGAAAATAATCCTCCTCTATTTGATAGTCGATTACACTGTTACTCTTGTATTTGATTTGAATTAATAATATTTCAAGTGTCAAAAGCAATTTTCAATTCAAAATCGCAAAGTGTCGTCCTTGTCTTCCTTTCGTCTTTTGAAAAGAAAATTGTTAGTACTGTCGCTTTGAAAGAAAAGATAGTTCAGATTTGTACTTAGCATTCTTTTTGTCATTCACACATTAGGAAAGCAGAAAACAAATACATGCATGTGCATTTGCATTTAGACTACTTGTGGAGATTTATTTAGAACAATGCATCTTAGTGTGTGCTCGCTGCTCTATGTTGAAATAATTTCGCTTCTCTTATCTTAGTAGCTAGGATTTTCATTGCAAAAAGAGAAAGTAAACGTCTGTTTATCATCTTAGATTGCATATTTAAGGGTTGTATATCTACATCACACGGTGAAACTTAAAGGAAAACTTCTTAAGAAATATTAACCGTAAAATAAATTTCAATGAACATAAAAACGCTTTGGAACCTAATGCACAACATTTAGAAGTCTAGGCTAGAGATGTATTCCTGTGTCGTAAAGCCTGGTAACTATCGCTTTCATCGTAGGTTGGGTGATTCCTCCTCTTTGAGATGGTAAGTGCTAGTATGGACTTGTGCTCACATGTACCATCGAGTATATATTGGGAGACCACAATAGGCTATATCCTTTATCCTTAGGAAGCCATGTCTGCCTCCCTATCGATCGCAATGCACTAAACACAACATTTGGGAAGATTGACTGCCGTACCATAAAAAGTATTCTACAGTTTCACAATTGGTTTGGTAATCCCTCTGTCTATATTTCCAGAGTAGTCAATTTCATTCCTTTTTAGACTCCTTAACAGAAAAGGTCCATCTGAGCACTTGTCGCTTCAGGCTCATTAAAAATCGAAGGTGACTAGAGTCATCTTTAGCATTTTCTCGACTCTTAAAAATTGAAAAAGCAAGTTGTGTCAAAGCATCATAAAATTTATTTTAATCAGAATAATGTCATTATTCCCTCATTGATCTTAGGTTGAGAAAATGGAGTCCACCAACCAAGGATTTCCCCTTGGGAGAAATCCTAGTCCTTTCTCCTCTTGGGGAGATGTTGGTGTACCTCATATGGCCACATTGTCCCTTCCAGGACTAACAATTGGCCTGCCAGTATGGCTCTTCTCGACCTCTGTCGTTCAAAGCACCATGATTCCTAAGCAATCAAATCAGCAACCAGATGATACGAGATTTACCCCCCAACCTTCTACTTCATTTCTTTCTCCCTCTCCTTCTTCCTCTTCGCTTAGTGAAGCTAAAAACCAAGTCACTGAGAAGAAGAAGAAAGGGAAGGAGAAGAAGAAGAAGAAGCCAATGGCAAAAGGGGGAAACCAAGCATCATCTAGTGAAAATCCACACACTGCATTGTCCAAACCTAAATCTCCATGTGTAATTTGCAAAGGGGACCACTATCATCGAGATTGTCCTTGCATCCCATGGATCTTAAGGGACTGGTCTCCCCACCTGCACAATTTGATGTTGTCAACCTCTGACGATCATGTTCAAAGTACACCATCAACTAGTGAAAACGAAGTCAATGGACAGAAAGGAAGATCTAAATTTCCTTGTAGATTGTGTGAAGAAGATCATGCCATCCACCATTATCCCTTCCTAGACGAAGCTAAAAGAGTCTTAGATAATTGTCTTGCTTCACCGCTACGGCTTCCTCCTAAATACAAGAAACTCTTGCTGCATCCATCACTAGTTGAAAATCTGAATGACACACCTTTGTGGTCAGTTGAAGCATCTATCAGTGAAGATAAACCCTCTGAGTCCACACTGGACCAAAGTCAACAGGTCGAGATGGCAGTTGACCTAGTCTTGTCTTCAGAAGGTCTACCTTCAGATGATACAGTCACCAAAGAGAATGAGAACGACACCATTAAAATTCTTTTCATAAACACAGACTTTGATGAACATGGTAGTAATCTACCCGTTCCTTTACTGCAGGAAGGAAGTTCATCAGAGATGTATCCGGCTGTTTATTTGGTCCCACCTCCAAGCAACCTAGTCATTTCCTTCGATTGGAATCTACTAGGCAGACCCCATCTACCATCTAATGTACCATTACAAATCATAGTACAAGCTTACAGAATGGTCATGGTTGGTGCTGTCATAGATGAAGGGGATTCTGTGAGTATCCTTTCCTCAACTGCTTGGAAAGTGCTTGGTTTGCCATCGCTTCTGCCTAAGATGTGAAATCTGACAGGCTTCGACAAAGGAACTAGTCGACCATTAGGGATCCTTCCAAATTTGCCTATAACTTTGTGAAGGAAAACTGTTTATCTGAATGTAATGGTAGTCCAAGGGCTTTTAGATTATAATCTACTCCTTGGGCATGGCTACATTTATAGTGTGGGAGCTATTATTTCCTCACTCTTTTGAGTGATGTGTTTTCGGCATGAAGGCAGAGTGGTCCAGCTCGTAGACCAGCTTTCATTCCCCGGTTCACACATAGCTAATATTCAAGTGCCATCGCTAACTAGTCTTTTTGCACAAGGAATGTCTCATTAATCTCCAGTCCATCCCCCTAATGAGCGCGAGTGATTCGGTGATTGTGACTGAAACCCATGAGGCATGCGCCCTGGTCTGCATTGGTAGGAAAACCCCAGATATAAGGTAGGTTTCCACATAGGAATATGACTAGTCTGACACACCTGTTCATTTAGGAAAATGGGATTAGACTAGAATAGGATTCTTCCGTCAAAAGTGATATTCCCAACAGGGTAAGGAAGTGTTTTGTCTGCAAATGAATGGTAACCTGGAAACTCTACTTCGTTATACCTAGGGGCATGCAAACCTTTTTGCATGCAAGTGAAAAGTGACCATTTATTTTCTTAGTTTGTAGGTTCTTAACCCTTTAAACTCATAGGTTGGTTGTTCCTAGCTTGCATAATGAAAGGCTTTGGAACAAAGTTGTGAATGGGACAAGCTCCCTAAAAAATGAACCTACTAATGAGACATCCTTATTATACGACTGGCACGAGCAGTTTTACACGAAGTTGAAGCTCATTAAAAAATAAACCTAGCAATGAACATATGTTCCACCAGAGTTTAAGCTCATTAGAAAATGAACCGACCTTCGGTAAATAACCATCGCGATCACATTATTATCAGCTTTTGAGCCTTGGTCGTGTTCTTACCATCACCTCCACTCTCTTTTAGCCAATCATACGCCTCCATTTGATTGTTTACCCCTTTTGAGGAACAACTGCAACAAGTGATCCTATTAGCCACCTTCTTTACATTGTCGTGATTGAAAAGTTCCAAACCTTACCTAGAACCAGATGCTATTTGAAATCATCACTCGTTCCTCAAAAAACGAGTCTTCTTTAAGCTCTTTTCATCTGACTCGTAAAATATGAAAAGATTGCCGAGCTATTGGCCTCTCCAGCTCGTTAAAGTGATTGGAAGTGCCATCCCTCCTCTATATTTTAATCTTTTCGGACCTGAAGGATCATTACAGAAAAAGATTGAGCGCTTGTCTTATTCGACTCATTAAAACTATCGACAATTCATCCCTTTCATATTGTTTTATACTTTTTTGGACCTAAGGGATTATGCTATGAAAAAGGATTACTGGAGTTTCCTTTCCATCTCTTTTTAGAATCTCTAAAATTGAAAAGGACCGAGCTATCCTTGTCATTAAACTCATTAAAAAAATAGCGACAAACTTGTCCATGCAGACAAGAACGAGTTTCACTGTCGCTAGGTTCATTAAAACATAGCAACGGGTTTGCCCGAAGGGAAAATTATAAAACAAGCATATGTTATCCTCCTTAAGCTTGACAAAAATAAATAGGTACTGGTCATAAATGACTGGAGAAAAATTGGGAAGAAAAATTGAAGAAACTTTATTAGTAGTAGGTCGCTCTTGAACATGACACTTTCACTCCATCACCATGATTTAGTCGGGTTGGGTTATTTCTTTCACCGGTCATATCACCATTGGTCCATCGTACCATCCATTTTTTGGGTTAATGCTACCAATCCATTTTAGTGTCGTCGATATGTTCAAGAGAAGTCTCTCAGAGAATTCACCAACCTAGCTTGTGTCTCATCCGCTGCAATATCTTCACCCTTCATTCTTTCATTACCGCCACCCTGAACCTTGTATCATCAGATCATTTTCACCTCCACAAAATCATTTGCTCCGTTTCGTGTCATATATGTGGGATTCATTAGGGCCCTTCTACGATGGGTCACTTCTTGTCGACATCAACTCATTATCTAAGAAGTTGACTGAGGAACAACCCTTTCAGTACTTTGAAGCTTGCATGCCTCAATGGAAAGTTTCTCACTTCTGGCGACAGGTTTACATCAATGGCCTTCGATCGAAAGATTTTGCGTGGTGTTTGATGTCAAGTCCCATTTTCACACCACATGAATTGTATTGTAGTACCTTGAGGGTCATTATCATTATAGGTGATTCCTCTCACGCCCGTTAATAGCTTACATCATTGGCTGCTAATCAGGCAATGTCTTTCCATGTTTGACTTCAGAATATCTTTTCACATGGATCGTCTTGTACTTTGAGTGAAGATTGAATGAGTTTGAAGACCCTCAATCTAGTTTCATCCATTCGAGCTACGATATATTCAGGAAAATAAAGACATCAAATGTACATCATAGCTGCACAAATAATCATCCAAGCTAAGGGATGATGGCTCTACCAAAATCATCAGTCTGCCATACAGACGGTTGTCTGTCTTATGTACATGAAAATGAATTTATAAAAGCTGAGCATTGGAATGCCTGCCTCAGCTAGATCATGAAAATATTATGAAGATAATGTATTGTATTGTATCTTATTACAGGTCACCTTCCAGTTCGAAAAACCTTGGATCCTCATGGTAAAGCATTTCACCCAACATATTTGGGCATTGAAACCCCAATATTATATGTCCATAAACCAAGGGGCTTCTAGGTCGCTAAAAGTGTTGTTTCATACCCTAAAGGAACAAGGTCATCTGATTACATCATCTCCCAGAAGTTCTCCATGAAGAACTGCTTAGAACTGGTCAAAACTAGACCATCTCACTTGCTCCATGGTCGAAGTGTGATGCATCCGACCTAATGCACATGGGGGGTGTGATGCATACTGAAAATCCCTTCTATGGGGTGTGATGGGAAAGAGTAGACAATTGGCAGAGACAGTTTGCAAGGTGGATAATCATGGAATCTTCCAGAAACTTCTCTCGTGACACTTGTCTCTTTGAGTTCACCTAGGGATGAGTAAGATATCATGAAATCTCCAAGTGGGACTGAGAACTATCAGAGAAATGAGACTAATAAAAAACCCAAAAGCTGACTCACCCACCTGTAAACATCTATATATGGATCCCTGATCCTGGAGATCCAGAGGCTAGAATTTTGTATCTTGTAAGGAAGTGTTATTTGTTTTTTCATGGAACATCATAGTGTTGGGTGATCTAGCTTTTCATGAGGTGAAGAAGGGCTTTCATGCTGGGAAGATGGCACTGGGTTAGATCAATGGGTTGTAATCCTCTCTTCTACTACTTCTATCAATAAAGCTATTTGAGTTTTCCTCCATATTCTTGTATGTCTTTGAATCTTGAATTGATATATGCATTTGTATGGCCAATATATATCTAATCCTATATTGTTTATGATTATAGATCTCTATGCTTTGATGGTATTGTGCTGCTTTGACTCTACAGATGTTCTTTGAAACAGGACAAGTGAGGAAGGAGTGGCAAAGATCTGTCAAAGGGGAGAGGAAATAAGCAAGGATCCAAGCGAAAGACTAAGGTTGGTACTTGTTTCTTCTCTCTCATCTATTTCTCATAAAGGAAAATGCAAGTGGGACTAGCAGCTCTGAATGGACACTAGTTTTTGTGATAACACCATCACTATGTTTTTTCCCAACATTCAACTTGGAATAAGTGTCCCATCAACGATGGCTATTATTTTCCCTTTATCAAGTTTTATTACATGGAATTTTCACTAGGGATGTTATATAACCCTCCCCCTTGGGGGAACACCATCCTTGATGTTTAAGAACACCTACAATAAAAAAGGTTACTGTAAGCAAAACATACTAGCCATGGATATTTATAACTTAGCTTGTTGTAGTATTTACAATTATCATCCCACTGAGAAGCAAACCAACATGACAACATAAAAATTATACCACCATAATGACAAGACACACATACGACTTATTAGAGCTTTATAACATAGCTCATGATGGTATTTACATCCATATACATATGTACATATACTAAGCATCACCAAAACATGTAGAAAAAAATATACCAAGACATATACTAAAACATTCACTCAACCAATGAATAATGAAGGATACATAGCCCACATTTGATCCACCATCACCCATGTAGATTCATTGGGCCCAAAGTACTTCCATTGAACATTAACCTACTCAATTTCTCGTTTCTATACCATGCACATATTTCTCTGCAAAATACACTACGGTTCCATTTGGAATTCTCCTTCTGGCTCCACCTGCAATGTAGACTAGTCAATCACATTATCAATATCTTTAACATACTTCTTAAGCAATGATATAGGGAAAATATCATGGAATTTCACTGTCAGAGGTAGTGCAAGTCTATAAGCTACTAGCCCAATCCTCTCATTAATTTTGAAAGGTCCAAAAAATTGTGGTGCCGTCTTGGCACATGATCCAATCTACAAGGTGCTCTTCTTTGGTTTTATGCACAAGTACACCTATTCTACAACCTTGAACTCCTTGAACAACTTATTCCTATCTACATAGCTCTTCTGGCTATCTTGTGTTGCTTTCAAATTCTTCTTGATTACATGCATTTCTCCCTCGATGTCTGTCAGCATGTCCAATCCAATCAACACCTTGTTAACTGGATCACTCCAACTTATGGGTGTATTACAACTCAACTAATATAATTCCTCAAACAAACTCATCCTCAAGGAATCCTGATACCCATTTTTGTAAGTGAACTCTACTAGTGGAAGGTAATGTTCCCACTTTTGATATTGATGCATCACATACATCCTCAACATGACCTCCAATATTTTGTTGACCATCTCTATCTGTCCATCTGTATGAGATTTATAAGTTATATTGAAGGCCAACTCTATGCCAAAACCTACAAACAACTCCTTCCAAAACTTGGAAGTGAACTTTGCATCCCTATCTGACACAATCTTCTTTGGAAATCCATGCAATCTAACCAAGTCCCTGATGAATACTTGTGCTACATTACTAGCTGAGAATGTAGACTTCACTGGAATGAAATATGCTACTTTGTCAATTTATCCACCACTACCATGATGGAATCATGATGTCTCACTTTCCTTGCCAAACTTGACATAGATTCCATGGAAATGACCAACCATCTCCACTCTCGAATTGTAATCAATTGTAGCAATCCAGCTAGATGCTTACACTCTACCTTCACCTACTAAAAATCTAAGCACCTAGCCATAAACTTTGCTACATCCTTCTTCAGATTCAGCCAATAATATAATTTCTTCACTACTGTCAGTGTCTTCTAATATCACTAGAATATGGTTTCACATGAAAATCCATCAAGATCACCTTCTTGAGCTCACTACTATCCGACATATATATCTTGTCTCTAAATCTAACCAATTTGTATGTTGTGAGATGATAATCCACATCTTGTGCACCTGCATTTGTACTTGTATCTGTACCACTACATGTACTTGTACCACTACTTGTACCTATACCTATACTACTACTTGTACCTATACCTATACATGTACCACTACTTGTACCTGTACCTGTACTACCACATGTACCTATACCTATACAACTACTTGTACTTTGTTGCAACCTATGTGCAATCTCCATATACCTAACATCCTGCTGACCTACCTGCAAGATCCTATCCTGTAAGTCTATCCCATAGGATCTCATAGTTGTTAAGTGATTTACCTATATCTTCCTACTAAGAGCATTGCTAAAAATAACAACAGGAAATCCTAATTTAATTTCTCCTTGAATTAAATTAGGAATTAAATCGAAATTCTATTCTCATATAAACTTGTAATAGTTAACTATGTTAATTTGACTTAGTTGGCTTAGGAAATTTGAGTGGAAGTCTATCTAGAGTCATGTAGAGTGATCCCTAAATTTTAGGGGCCTAGGTTGAGTTCCTATCGATTCGTAATTATTTAATTCAGTTAAACTAGTTGTAGTTGTTGGAGGAACTAGTGAGTGGTCAAGTGAATTAAATCGAATTTAATTCACATGTAGTGATCCATAAAATAATGGATAATTCACTCAAAAATAACTCATGCATGTCAGTTCAGAGGAAGACTGAGTTGATATTAGAGTTTAGGGATAGTGTACTATCAATTTTATAATTTTCTGAGTTGTATAGATGGTGCATGCAATTAGTTGAGGGCCTATAATACATTTCATATTTATGGAGAGACAACTTCTCAATTAAATATGGGCTAATTGTCTTAGGAATTTTGTAAGGATGTAGGTGTTTGGCGAGAAGTAGAATTGGCGAAGTGTTTCCTTGAATTGGTTTGTGAAGAAAAGAAATAGATTGTACTTGTGCAGAAATTGTTCAAGCTGAACAAGCATTGTATTTTCTTCTCAGATGTTCTGGGGTTTTGAGTAGTTGCTTTCCCTAGAAAAACATTTTGTTATGTGCGATTGAAATTGTTCCTTTTCTTCTTAGTGTTTTCACCGATCAATTTGTATTTTTGCTGATGAGTAGAGTATATTATTGTCTTATGTTTTAGAATATCACATGAGTTGTTGAATCTATAAGCATAAATCTACATGGTATAAGAGCTGAAGACAATATAGAAGAGGAGAATTTGAGTTTTTTGTGTAGGTGAAATCTAATTTGCAAGTTCATACTTCAAAGTCAACAATATGTCATTCTATGGTTTGAGACTTGAGTATGCCCTGGATGGTAGCTCAAATTACATAGCTTGGAAGGATAGGATGGAGGCTGTGCTCGAAGACAATAGGCTCAAGGAGAATTTCCCGTCATATGGCTTGAACAAGAACACACAAATTCTTTTGGACATGAATAAATAAATAAATTTGGGAAAATATCTAGATACATAAGGGTTCATTGCCTGATCAGCTAGAGAAATGAAGGTGATTCAAAATGATCCAACATTTCTATTAGAAGACTCTATAGAATTCATAGATCATGATATTTTGAAGCCTCTAGCATTTGATGCTAAAGATATGGCTGAATGGAGAAAGTGTGTGGGAAAAGCGAGAAGGATTATCTTAGTAGGAGTTCGAGATCACATTGTCTTGAATCTCCATGATAAGGAAACTCCATTCGCAATGTGGAAGGAACTGATGGACCTATTTCAAAATAGTAGTTTCCACAAGAAACTAGAACTGAAGGACAAACTCAGAAATATCAAGATGGAGAAGGAAAACTCTATTTCAAATTACTTGACCAAGTTCACCCAATGTCGAGATGAGATTTCAAGTGTCAGGATTACTGTTTTGGAAGATGATCTGGTGAGCCTAGCACTTATAGGACTTCCAAAGGGCTAGAAAAATTACCAAGACTCAATTAATGGGATGGAGAAACTATCAAAGTGGGAGTAGTTGTGGTCTAACTTGGTATAGGAATAGATTTGGCAAAATGCTAGAGACAAATCCTCATCAAAGCATGATGATGAGGAAAAATTTTTCTTAGTGGGTAAGGAAAAGAAAGGGAAGGGGAAGTCATCCCATTCTAGATCAAATTCTTGTCAGGGCAGAAAGAAGAAGGACATTTCAAAAGTAAAATTATTTCATTATCATGAGCTAGGACACTTTACCACAAAGTGTTTGCTTAATAATGTTGGTAAGAAGCCCTCAGGAGGAGTGGCAGGTGAAGCGCTTTCTTCACAGTTCAAATAGGTCTTTACTCTCATCGCTTGTATGGTGTCATCAATGATGGCTAGTGTGTGGTACCTGGACAATAGAGCTTCTTTCGACATGACCATAAGAAAGGGCTCTTCAGTAACTTGGAGGAAAAGGATCTCTAGATGCATATCGAGATGGGTGATGATGGGAGGTATATCACTACCAACATTAGTATAGTTATCTTTTAGAGGAAGTCAGGTTCTCCCATCACTTTGCGAGATGTTATGTATGTTCCTAGTTTGAAGAAGTTGGTTTATGTTGCCATGTTGGAAGATAGAGGCTATGATGTGATATTTAGTAAGGGAAAGGTGTTCCTTCATCACATAACCACATGAAAAGTGAAGAGGATAGGGTTTTGAGTGAAGAACCTCCACAAGTTGGAGGTAGAAGATTGTGTTGCCTTCAGTAGTAAAGCAGAGAAGGTGTAGAGCTGAGGCATTGGCGAGTTGTGGCATAGGATATTGGGTCACTTGCATCATGGCACTTTGAAGATCATGCAACAAATTTCCACTGGTCTTATCAAGGGTACACTAGAGTAGGTAGACACATGAAAATCATGTACATTAGAAAAGTACGCAAAATATTCCTTTCATGACAAATATAGTTGAGCATAGGTGATCCTCACTCAAGTTCATTCAGATGTGTGTGGACCGTTCTCGACAAAATCCACAACCAAGCACAGGTATTTTGTGATATTTGTTGATTATTTTTTTCGTAAGTATTGGATATTCTTCATGTAGAAGAAAGATAAAAAGATTTCTAATTTTTGTGAATTTAAAGCACTTTTTGAGAAAGATATTGGTAGGAAAGTTAATTATCGCATTAGTGATAATGGTGAAGAGTATGTGTCAAATGAGTTCAAAAAAATTTGTGCATCAGAAGGCATTCGAAAAGCAATGATAACACCTCATAACCCATAGGAGATTAGGAACTGTTTTTCACTTAGGGAAAGTATTCCAATGAGATACTGAAGAAGCTTCACATGGAGAGAAGTAAACCCATGGAGACTCCTCTAGATGGTAACTAGAGGAAGGAGGACGCTACTTCCTATGAAGTAGTGGAGGACACTATTTACAGGTAGTTTGTGGGTTCATGTACATATTTGGCGAACACATGACTGAACATGTTTTATGCAGTTAACCATCTTAATCAAGCAATGGTTAAGCTGACCAAGTTGTATTGCAAGGAAACCAAACATTTGTTGAGATACCTTAGAGGCACTACTCAGTATGGTATTTGATATGGATAGATAGAGGAAGAGAAGCTTCAAGGCTTCACCGATGCAGATTGGGCTAGGAGTCCATCTAATAGGAAGAGAAAATAAGGTTGGATATTCAGTATTGGGTCAACAATTGTTTCTTGGTATAGTAGGAAATAAAGATCATTTGCACTCAATTCAGTATAAGTAGAGTACATGGCTGCTAGTCAAGCAGCTTGTGAGGCTATTTGGATGAGGAAGATTATTGTTGGTTTGGTTGGTTAGAAGATGGATCCAACTGTGATTTAATATGACAATTAGAGTTGTGTCAAACTCTTTGAGAATCTTGTTTTTCATGATCAGTCCAAGCATATGGATATCCAATATCATCATCTTCAAGATTGTGTGTAGAGGAGAATTATGTTATTGGAGTACATTCCCATAGAGGAACAGGATGAAGATATTTTGACAAAGGCCTTGTCAAGATGCAAGTTCAAGTTTCATAGAGGGAGGATTGGGATAACAGATAATCCCTTCCTTGTTTAGTGGGAGTGTTAAAAATAGCAACAAGAAATCCTAATTTAATTTTTCCTTGAATTAAATTAGGAATTAAATCAAAATTCTATTCTCATAGAAGCTTGTAATAGTTAACTAAGTTAATTTGACTTATTTGGCTTAGGAAAGTCAAGATGGAATTGTATCTAGAGTCATGTAGAGTGATCCCTAAATTTTAGGGGTCTAGGTTGAGTTCTTATTGAGTTGTAATTATTTAATTCAGTTTAACTAAGCTAAATTCGGTTAAACTAGTTCTAACTATTGGAGGAACTATGAGTGGTCAAGTGAATTAAATTGGATTTAATTCACATGGAGTGATCAATTAGATAATTGATAATTCACTCAAAAATAACTCATGTATGTCAGTTCAGAGGAAGGCCCAGTTGAGATTAGAGTTTAAGGATAGTGTACTATTAGTTGTATAATTTTCTGAGTTGTACAGATGGTGCATGAAATTAGTTGAGGGCCTATGATGGATTGCACAGTTATGAACAGAGCATTTCCTAATTAAATATGCACTAATTCTCTCAAGAATTGCACAAGGAAGAAGGGGCTTGGTAGGCAGTAGAATTGGCTAAGTGTTGGCTTGAGATGGTTTGTGAAACAGAGAGATAGATTTTATTTGTACAGGAATTGCTCGGGTTTAACAACCATCATATTTTCTTCTAAGATATTCTAGTTAATGTAATATAGATAGTTGGGGTTTTGAGCATTTACTTTCCACAGAAAAATATTGTGTTATGTGCGATTGAAATGTTTTCTTTTCTGCTTAGTGTTTTTATCGATCAATTTTTGCTTCCACTGATGAGTAGAGTAGATTCTTGTCTTATGTTTTAGCATATCACACAAGTTGTTGAATCTACAAGTAAAATTCTATATATGCCACCTTTTTCTCCTTACCCTTGATATACCTGTTCTCAAAATCGAACTCAATGATCGTGTCCAACCACCGATCCTACTTTCCATTCAGATTCAATTAGTCAAATAGATACTACAAACCATTGTGATCACACATCAATACAAACATCTTGCCTGGAAGATAGTGCATCCACACCATCAATGCATGTATGATTTCTTCCAACTCAAGATCATGTGTCGAGTATTTCTTCTCATGCTCATTTGTTTTTCAGGACTCATAGCATACCTCCTTTCCATCCTGCATAAGGACTCGACCAATTCCTCTCTTGAAATCATATGTACATGCTACAAAATCTTTTTTTGGATCTACAATCTTTAACACTAGTTCATGTGTCAACAACTTCTTGAGTTGCTCAAAACTAGCCTCACACTCCTTTGTCCATTCAAACTTATTACCCTTCCTCTATAATGATGTAATATGATAAGAAATCTATGATAATTTCCTGATGAACCTCCAATAATAACCTGCCAATCCCATGAAGGATATCACATTATCTACATTTCTAGGAGCTGCCCACTCTGTGAGAGCTCTTATCCTTTCTAGATCCACTGCTATGCCATCCTTGGAAACCACATGTCCCAAGTCATGTACCTCAGTCGAAAAGAAACTTCACTTCTTGAGCTTAGGATAAAATTGATGCTCTCTCAATAAAACTCAAGACTATTGCTAAATTATCGACATGCTATTCTTCATTTTTATAATATACTAATATCTCATCAATGAACACAATAACAAACTTATCCAAATACAGAAGAAACACATTGTTCATCAAGCACATAAAAGTAGCTAGAGCATTAGTCAGACTGAATGGAACCACAACAAACTCATAATGCCTATACCTAGTCTGTAAAGTTTTCTTGTAGATGTATTCTTCTTTCATGCATACCTGATGATATCTAGATCTCAAATCAATCATAGAGAATATTTTTGCTCCCTTCAGTTGATCGAAGAAGTTATCAATCCTCGGTAACAAATACCTATTCTTGATGGTTACTTTTTTCAACCTCCTGTAGTCAATACATATCCTGAGAGTACCATCCTTATTTTTCACGAACAATAATGGTGTGCCCCATGGTGATACACTTGGCCTAATGTATCCCTTGTCTAACATTTCCTTCAACTAAAGCTTCAACTGTACCATTCAAATAAAACACCTAAGCTCTTACCTAATGGTGAAGCTGCTTCTTTGTACTTGTAGCCAGTTGTACTAACTAAGACTTCGCATGCACTTCTTTATTCAAACCACACTTATCCACCAGGTCAAGACTAACATAACTATAATTAGATCCAGGGTAAATCAAAATTGAAATAAATTAATGAAAAAGCTTTCCGTCCATCTCAATGATAGATGCATGATTACCTTCCTGCTTGTTATTTAGTGCTGCATAGATACAAGGAACGCTCTAACCAACATACCCAATAGTCCGCGCCTCTTGTGCACTATATATCTAAGGCCTACCACCGTAATTCTATGGAAAATATCTCCTGTGATGATCCTTGCCACAACTCCAAAACTCTATAGAATTCCAGCCTACATCCTCATTCTGCTCCTCAAATCAATGTCCATGTCCTCTGTCAGATGCATTGAAATTCTTAGATGGCACTGCATTCTCTTTATTACCTATACGCTGAGGTCTTTCTCGCTTATTGTCCCATTTTCTTTTGTTTTTTTCATTTACCTTCTAGTCTTTCTTAGTCTGAGATATACACTTTGATTCTTCATAGCAATGCTTTAGCTTCTGGATGACCTCATCCAATCACCTAGGCTCATTGAACTCAATCTTATCTTTGAATGCAATCAATAGCCCACTAGTGAATCTCTGAATCTTGACCTTATCCTTCTTGAGTTAAGGCACATACCTTAGTAGCTCCAAGAACCTCCTAGCGTAATCCTCATCTGTCATTGATCCCATCTTTAGCTCATAGAATTCTTTTTCCTTGTCATCAAAGTATCTCTCCGATAGGTACTTCTTCTTAAATAGCCTCTCGAACTCACTCTAGGTTAAGTCCTTTTCATGAATACCTTTGAAATTCTTCACATCTTCCCACTAGATACCTGTGTTACCTTTGAGACTGAAGGTAGCTATTCTGGCTTTCGTGTTCTTTGAATAATCATGCAACTTGAAGAACTTCCTCATGCCAAGCAACCATGCCTCTACATTCTATGATTTATTCATCTCTCCATCAAATGTAGGTGTCTTTTCTTTCTTAAACTCATCCAGAAAATATTCCATACCACTCCTCCTATAAGGATGATAACAATTTCTATCATCATGCCTATTAGAACCAAAACTAGAATAGTACCTATGTTTGTCACCTCTCCTATCCAGAGTATCCAACAATCTTCCATCTCTAACCATGTCATCTCTATATGACCTATGACCGCCATGCAACCTACTTCCATATGCCCCATTAGTTTTCTCCTCCTTCTCATGGCTAATCTAAAGTGGTCCCTATCACTGCAATTATGACAAAATCTGAAATATCACTACATTTACCTCTGCATATTTCTCATGTACCTGTATGATTTTGTTATTGTCTGCCTTACAACTCCTTATTTCCTCCTTTATTATTCTTAGTGTATCTACCAAATCAAAAGAGTTTCCCACACCACACTACTCAGCTAACCCATAGGAAGAATCTTGGGAACTATAGTCTACCATCTTGGTAGTCATCTTTGATATTCTTCTTGCAGGGTATATCATTTCAACTAAACCAAATCACAATAAACGAATGTACCTTAGCATAATTCAGGGAGGATACCTTGTATATAATACGAATAAACCAACATAATACATGTATAACATAATCATAAAAAAATATAGAAATATAACACATAAGCATATAAGCATATAATCATCATTATAGCTAGAGCCTAGTCATCAATGCATGACCATATCAAGTACACATACCATGACCTCATGCATGACAAAAATGACCGAATCATTATACAACTAAGCACATGTGAATACTAACATGCATAAGTAATGCATAATAAACCATACACTCATGACGACACACTCCATAATGACACCATCAACTTCCCATGACGACCTCACTACAACCATGGCCCATACCATACAAATGCAACAAGCACATGGTCCTACAACAGAAGAGACACATATGCAACCAACATGAATACATGACCAACACATAGCCCATCCAGTTTGAGGGGTGAACCATGCTCTGATACCACTATGTGGTATCATATAATACCCAAAGAGAACAAAACCTACTCGGATACCACTCTGTAACACCCTCCTCCAACATCTACCCAAGTATCTAGCCAACTAGGGTAAACATGTTATGAGAAGTTATTATGATATGATTGAAACTCCTAATTCACCTTAAGGAAGTGGAATCGATGGAAACATACCATACAGATCTTCCAAGTCAACAACAAGACTCCCAAGAACCATCCTAGCGTCTCAAGTAACCAACGCCTCAGCCCTATTGAGTTTTTAAACCAATTAACCCCTAGGCACTCCCATGATATGGGAATTAATGCATCCAGAGGGCTCTAGGTGATCCCATAGCATGGTATGCTAATGTCTAAGGACTATTTTCCTGAGTGGTGTGCTAGTGTCGTGAGGGTTTGAGCCAATTTTTTAGGCCTAGAGCCCAAGTCACTGCCCATAATTTAATGATACCTTTAAAATAGAAAGATAACAATGGAATGGTGATAGAAATGAAATTACTTGAACAAGCCCTTGACTGGACCCCTAGTAGCCATGATAGATATTTCGTCAAACATATCACAAATATGTAATCTACAAGTGTAAACTATAGATCTAAGCATAGGGGTCTCATACTCATCTAAGAATCGCTAAGAAGCATTGATGTCTCAACCCATTAGATTATTATTGATCCATTAGTCCATAGATACATTTTTCATTCATTTACAAGTGAAAATATGATGAGATCCATACATAGTTACTACCATAACACATGTTCATAACCAACATAATAGCAACAAAAATACCAAGGAAACAACAACCATATAACCAACATATAAACCAATACAATACTCATAAAATAACAAGGAGAAATAACCTCATATTAATCATGCAAATACCAACCAATTGTGAGACTTCCATGAACCACCTGGCCATAGAGATGGCTAAGCTAAAATCTCTTCATCCAGTCACTCTCGTGCCATATTCCAAGAATGATTGTGGGATCTCATAATACACATCAATCCAAAACCATCTAGGGCTTCCAATATTTTCAAACCATTACCCTTTTCAATTTCATATCTTGTTTTTTGTATGTGAATTTATTGAAGGTAACCCACATTTGAATGTAGTTTTTATTCATATAACTAGCGTATATTTGGTAAAACATATTTTTCAATTAATTCATCTTCTATTTATCTTAATCCAATGCATCAGTACTTCATTCAACATTATATAAATAGTAACCATGTGTAGTAAGAAAAAATAAACCATCACATATAATCAGCATGCATGAACACATGATTTAAGGTGGAAACCCAATGTAGGAAAAAACCGCCATTGTTGTCGTCTCTGTCTTCTTTTTAATATAAAGAAAAGATTCTTACATGTTAGGATATTTTGACACATAGGAAATAGTTAAGTATAACTTGGTCTAGTGTAGAGTTAGGTAAAGTGTGTTTCTTTTCCATAGTCACAATATGTTCTAGACATGAAGTCATTTGACGTTCATTCTCTCCTTGTTATTACTGACACTTAATTCGTGGCTTAACACCCGATTGGTCCATGATATCTATTTAAATAGCATGGAGAGAGAAGCTTATGTAAAAAAAATTTCTTTTACATTAACAAATTTCCTGAAGTGGCCGCATTGGCTCAGGCTGTGGACTATTTCCCTCTTTGAGGGTTTTAACCACATCAAGAATAATGGCGTATTGATCTGTGACTTATTTGTGAGTGTTGTCCTTTGATCTTCTATCTGAGGAACTTTCCCTATAAATTCCTACATCATATCAAGGCTATTTGAGGGTCACATCGATTAGTGATCCAAATTTGAAACTAGTACAACTACATCCGATTGCCGTTTCCTAGATCTATTGTTTCTGGCTACTTCCGGGTTGAGAGGATTGCTCTATTGTGTTAGGAGCGTCTGTTCCAATGAGGAACACATTTCATTTCATGAGAAAAGGTTTCTGGTAGTCCTATCTACATTATTTTTAAGATCTGGAGGTATATAGTCTTTATTTACAGTTTTAGTTATTTATCTCTCTATTTATTGCAGTTTATTTATCTCTCTGTTTTTTATTAAGAGATCTATACCTTTCATATCTGCGTATGCTCTTTTCCCTATGACTTTGTGTGATCTGGGAAAATCAGAAACATTGATGAAAATATTTAGTTTCTAGCGAAATTTAATTTTAAGTTGTAAGGTTTGGTTTTTTTTGCATGTCCGTTTTGGGCTGTGTGGTTTTTTAGACAAAAAGGGATTTCTCAAGTAAGCATGCGCTCCAAAGCTTCAATGACTAAAAAATAAAAAATAACCCTTCCTCTTTTCCAAAAATTACTAACCTTTTAAACTAGCTCACTTGGTCCAAAGTTTCTTTATGAGAATAGAGGTCTTAGGTTCAAGTCTTTCTTTTTGTTCAGTTATTTTTTTCAAAAAGCACATGTAACCTATGTTTTACAATTACCTTATGTAAAAGTGTTTTCACCCATTATAAAAGGTGAGTCACTTATAATTCTAATGTTTCTTTATCTTTTATTTAAGTTATAATTTAGTGGGTAGCTCATAAAGTACCATTGTAAAAGTGGCTTTCACTTATTTTTTAAAAGTGGGTCACATATATATATATATATATATATATATATATATATATATATATATATATATATATATATATATTATATATATATATATATATATATATATATAAATATATATATATATTTTAAGTGAGCTAATTAGATTAGGTTTGGAAATGGTTTTTTTTTTTTTTTGAAATATAACATTATCATTCGCTTCCGCACATTCACGTACTTTGTCATCATCTTCAACAACTTTTCTTCAAAAAGTCATAACTTCTTCATCCGGAAATCGTTTTTAGAGAAAAAAAATTTAATCAGCCTAATTTTTAGAGATTTCTCCACTGGAACAATTAGTTTTAGCTTATACAACTTCAGTTTATGTTAAAATGAAAAGTCCATGTCAAGTTATTCTTGACAGCACCAACTACTTCCAATGGGTGTCTTACACAGAGGATTTACTCAGAAGTAAAGGTATTTATAGAATAGCCTCAGGCCAAGAATCTAAGCCTAAAGATGAAGATAAGGTGGTCAAATAGGAAAATAAGAAAGATCAATCACGTGAGTTGATAGGGATGTCTATTTATCCGGACCTTAGATTCCATGTCGTAGAACTTGATACTCTTGATGAAGCAATGAAACTACTCAATAAAGTTTTTGGAATTAAAATTGAAATTATAGCCCATCAACTCGAAAATGAGTTGCTTACATTGGACCCCAATAATTTTTCTTCCATTGAAGATTTTTTGTCAAAGTTCAAGACCCTTATAATTCTCTTCGAATGTGTTAAGGTTAAGAAAGAAGATTATAGCCTTATCTACTCCATTCTTACTAAGTTATGACTAGCTTACTCTGTGTTTGTTTCCACCTTCCATTCTACTAGAGAAGCCTTTATTTCTCAAGGAAAAGCCTACAAGTTCCCCTCTTTTGATGGCTTTGTGATTATTTAATAACAGAACAAGAAAAACTCTTACATATTGGTCTTCTTAATATTGGAAACTCTTCTAACAAAGCCTTAGCAGCCTAGCAACAACCAAATTCAAAGAATCCTAGGAAGAAGTATCATAAAAAGAATGGTCCTAAACCAAACAAGGGTCTAAGCACTTTCAGTCTCAAAAAAATGAAAAATCAATTCAACAAAATGATAAGGTAAATAAAAACAAAGGGAAGAAGACTGATAGACATTGCAAATTTTTTAATCGAGATGGCCACTTAGAATCCAAATTCCTTAAGAAGATGGAAGCCTTGGAGGCAACAATGAAGAATCATAACATCCGTTTGGAGCACTCTTCAACTTCAACTTCATCTTCAGGAATAACACCTTTTGCATGTTGTTGTCGAGCATCTTGGTTTGGTTATGCACTAAATGTATCTTCTTCTTCTCATTCTCATGAGTGGCTCACTGATTCTGGAGCTTCTTATCACATGGGCAAAAACAAAGCCATGTTTTCTTCTTTAAATGATTGTAATGCCAAAAATATATATGTTGGTGATGATACATCTCTTATTGTTGTAGGGGCTGGAGCTATTCATCTAGATAATGGTCAATTTAATGATGTAGTATGTGTTCCAACCTTATCATGCAACCTTCTATTTGTATATTAGATACCTCATTCAGGTGAAGGTAAAACCGTTGAATTTTCACCTCACGATGTTGTAATTAATGACCTAAGAGATCCTAGACAGATTTTAGCAATTGGAATTGCTGATGATTCTACAAGGTTGTATAAGTTTAAAGAATTTGGGTCATCAACTCTTCCCTCGATATTTTTTGCTCATAATGATGAAGTGAGCAAAATTTAGCATGAGTGATTTGGTCACTTAAACTATCGTTCCCTTCAAAATCTATGTAAATAAAATATGGTGACAGTTCCTTCTATGATATCTTGCAGAGATGGTGTTTGTTCCAAATGTGTACTCAGAAAAAATCATCATGATAGTTTTGAAAAATGTTCCTCTTTTCACACCTTAGCCCCTTTACAGCTCGTGCATAGTGATTTATGTGGTCCACTTCCAGTTGTTTCATTCTCTAGCTACAAGTATTTCTTAACTTTCATTGATGATTTCTCCAAACACACTTGGGTATACTTCTTAAAACTCAAGAGTGAAGTATTTAACATGTTCTTTGCCTTTAAGGCATTTGTTGAGAAACAATTTGGACATCAAATACTTAGGCTAAGATTTGATAATGGTGGAGAATATGTTAATAACAAATTCATCAACTTTTACACTAAGCATGGAATTCAAATGTAACATACTTTTCCATATACTCCACAACAGAATGGTGTAGCTTAAAGGAAGAATCACGCCGAAAAGGAAATGACTAATTGTATGCTTCAATATAAAGGACTTAGTCTTAATTTTTTGGTAGAAGCAATCATCTGTGTAAATTACAAAGTAAATCACACTCCTACTAAGGTTTTAAAGAATACCACTCTATAAGAAGCATGGAGCTCAATTAAACCAGATGTAATTCACTTTTGTGTTTTTGGAAGTGAAGCATGGGCCCATATTCCAGATGAGAAACATAAATCCTCAGAACCTAAGAATGAAAAATGCATTTTTGTTGGATATGCTAAAGATTTCAAAGGATATAGACTTCTTCCACCTAAATCCAAAAATGATATCATTAGAAGAGATGTAAATTTTGCTAAAAATATATCGGCCTACAAGCCTAGTTCGGCGAATGTGCCACCTCTCTCTATCCCTTCTACTTCTGAAAATATTTCTTCTTCATATGATGACAACGAGGATGAAAATCCTCCCCCACCTTCTGAGGATCCTCCTTTAGCTCCTCAACTTCCAAAATGGGTTAGTTCCACTCGGGATGCAGCAAGTGATCCTATAGATCAACAATGTACACATTCTCAGTTCGATAGAACTTCTTCTTTACTGTGTCAAGCTTCAATGAATTATTATCCTGACGCCTTTGCAAAAGCTTCAAGCCATCAAGATTGGGATGCAGCTATGAATGAAGAATACCATTCATTATTGGAAAATGATACATGGGATCTTTTTCCTCTTTCGAGGAATGAAAACTTTTTAGATGCAAATGGGTTTACAGAACCAAGTTTGGACTAGATGGAAAAGTTGATAAACATAAAGCTTGTCTTGTTGCTAAGGTTTTTTTCACAAGTTGAAGGAATTGACTATACTGAAACCTTATCCCTTATTACCAAAATGAACTCTATGCACCTTATTCTTTCCCTTGGTGTCTCTTACAAATGGGAAGTGCATCAGATGGATGTTAAATCTACCTTCTTGCATGGGGACTTGCACAAAGAAATATCTGTGGAACGACGTCCTAGCTTTAGACAAATAGACTCCAGCCTTTTATGTTGGCTTAAGAAATCCCTTTATATTCTCAAGCAAGCCGCTTGGGCTTGGTATGCCAAAATGGATAACTTTCTTTCAGATCCTAGATTTTCTAGGTCTCATTCTAACAATATTGTCTACACCAAGAAAGTGGGTAGGTCTCTTATCATTCTTGTTATTTATGTTGATGATCTTATCCTTACTGGTAGTGATCCCAGGCTTATAAACCATGTGAATTTCAGCCTTAAAAATTAGTTTGAAATGACAAACTTAGGACACTTGCATTATTTTCTTGGTCTTCAAGTGTTGCAATCCAAGGAAGTTATTTCCCTTTCCCAGTCCAAGTATTCCTATGATATTCTATGCCACTTTCACATGGAAGACTGTAAGCCAACCCCTTCTCCCTTTCAGTCTAGAGCCAAACTTTCAATCACTTGTATTTCCCTTGAAGTTGATGCTACCTTATACTATCAGCTTGTAGGAAATATTTTTTATCTGACTCATACCCATCATGACCTTTTCTTTTTTGTTGGCCTTATTGATACCCACATGAAAGTCATTGGAAATAAGATAAAAGAATACTTCGTTAGGTTTGAGGTACAATTCATTTTGGGATTCATTATAGTGCAAAAGAATCTCCTCTATTGGTTAGTTTCACTGATTATGATTGGGCTGGTGACCCTAATGATTGAAAGTCTACTGCAGGTTATGTGTTCACTCTTGGTTTTGGACCTATTACATGGGCTTGTAAGAAACAAAGTGCCATTTCCCTTTCTTCAGCAAAAGCAAAGTATCGTGGTACCATAGAAGCTAGTAAGGAAGCCCTGTGGCTTCGTAAAATCTTGTTAGAGTTTGGATTTCAACAGTAGCATCCGACTACACTTTGGTGTGATAATCAAAGTGCCATTCAACTATGCAAAGATCCAATCCAACATCAGTGCAACAAACACATTGAACTACACATGCACTTCATTAGAAAGCTCATTCATGACCATATTCTTGAAGTGCAATATTGTTCAACTAATGATCAAGTTGCAGACATCTTTACAAAGGCTCTCATAGAGGTGAAGCTTACTAAAATTTGATTTATGGTTGGCTTTTAGGAAGTTGTCACTAAGGGGGGATAGGCTCTAATGCCTCCTTCCTTCTCCTATTGTGTCATATTTGTACATACTTCAATCCTATCCCAAGTTTCTATTGAGGGGGGTGGCATAGAATCATACCAGCATGTAGGCACCCATCTACAGAACACTACAAACTTTGCTTGTTCTCTAACACCCACTGGAATGGAACTCTGACCCTGTGATCACTTTTATCGGCACCCGCTAAAAGGGAGCTCCAACCCCCTACTTTGATTTGCCACGTACCACTGGAAGGAATATTCAACTCATTCATTGAAGGCTCCAACATAAATGCCTTCGTGGACCACATTTCATAAATTTTCATACTAGATCCACCTAATACAACATATCACAATTGTAGGCCATGTTCCATCAAATTTTCAGACTAGACCCACTACCAACATTTAAGCCCAAAACCAAATATCAAAACAAAAACTGATCACTACAACAAATCACTCAGTCATCATCTGAACAAACCAATCTCTAACCCAACTAAATAAACCATCAACTAAAAACCAATCAACGAATCAACCAAAACTCAACCAATCAACTAAAACCCAAATCAATCAACTTAAACAACCAGAATAGTCAGATCGCTATAACCAGAATACAAATCAACATACTACACATCACATAAACCAAATTGTGTTACTCCAAACCCTTATCAACCATATATCAAAATATATACGCTACTTTACAGAAGAAAATCTACCTATGTATGTGCTTTCCATGAATCGTACCCACATACAAATATCAAACCACTGAATCCTGAAAATTGAACCATTGTCACTCTGAAATCAATATTGAATCTTACACATATCCAATGCATCATTCTGAATAAATCACAAAAGCTTCACTAAAATTCAATCACAAACAACAAGTATCATCATCATTCTTCAATCAATCAATCCTTAATCAAAACATCATTGTTTAAGCCCAGAAGACTTTATTGATAGACAACAGAAACACATCAAGGCTGATTAAACTAATAATACATCCTTTTCATTAAAACCCTACTTTATGTATATGCTTTCCTCAAAGCATATCCACGTGTATACACACATTTGAGGAAACAACCCCATGTATATATCATAATATATACATTACCTAAAATTATCAAACCCGTGTTCATATGCACCTTTAAAGCTATAAAACTTGTCTATAGATCTGCAATTACTGGCACAAAAACTTTGCTGCATAACAGAACTTTAGAAATACCCAGATCTCAGCTTACACAAAAGAATCATGTGTCAAGACACTATCAACATAGATTAAATCACCTCATAAATGATATTGTCATCTCAGATCTATTGGATCTAATCCATCATCAAATTCTCAGATGCATACTTAGTTTTAGATCAAGAAAAACATCAACAACCCACTACATGCATATTTTATTCAGATCTAACTATTCATAAAACATTCATCACTTTCACACTCTATCACTTTGATCTTCATATCCTTATATATCTTATCCTTTATCAAATACCACAGATCAAAACCATACTCTAGTTAATGGTTTTCTTAGATGGGATCAAAACATCCATTATTGGGAACAATACCAGTGATCAATGCCATGGTAAGGAACCTTGGAATTTAGAATACCATGTTGCGGAAACTATAAGTGCCTTTTCTTCTTCATACCCACGTGTCTATGCAACTTTTCTTAACAAAACTAATGTATACTCTACTTTGCTTCACAAAAATTGAGTGTGTACATGAATTTTCTTCATAGAACCTATTTATACTCATGCTTCATAAAACCTGTGTATACTTGACTTTGATTCACCATAATTTTATATACTTCTTCAAACTTCATCTTTATTATTCCTTTGTCTCTAAAATGTTATTCCTTTAACCAAAATCTTTGTCACATGTAGACACATCATGTTGACATCTTCATCATGTAGGTTTTCATTAGAGGAAAACTCATCAAGTAGGTTTCCATCAAGGACAACAAATTAGTCATAATGACAATAATCTCCCTATTTAGACTTGATGGAAAACTCTTTGGTGTTTGGTCACCACCACTTGTAGATACCTGTAAAACATATCAAGATAAGAACCAAGCTTTTCAAACACAAAATTAGTCTCCCCCTTTGACATCAAGGGCAAAGGGCTAACCAATGTTGAATGACCGCTTTTCTCTGAAGCATTGTAGATCTAAACTACTAAGTACTAAATACTCACCATTCTCCCCCTTAAGACATGATGAAATTTATGAAGGATGTGCAATGAAGTACATGACTCTATGACTCAACTGAATATAACTTTTCCTATCACCAAGGACTCAAACTTACATTAATCACCCAATTACAGTGGGTTTACATATTTCACTTCATTATTACATCAACCTCCCAAGCACAACAGGGTTACAAATTACATCACTTGTCAAAAAAGGCTTGACCGCAATAGTCCATACATGACTGAAATTTTACAATGATTACATCATAGGTATTTACATTACCTTTACATCAAATGACATATTTGGCATGTATAACCAAGACAAAGACCTCAATAATACCATGATAGTCGTCAACAACTATCATACACCATATATGATATGCACCATAAGCATATGTTAGCAGCACCAAGAACAACAACTTGTACATTTCCATCATCAATGCACAAGATAAGACAATGTAGCTTCAATATCATCAACCTATGACTAGGTATGAAACAAAAACAACATAAGTGAGGACCAGGAATAAAGTAATATGGGGCAGTATAGCATCATTCTTCATCATCATAAAAAATTCCATGTTTCCAAGTATCATCCAATAGATGTAGTAGTAGCATATCAATAACCATGTCTTCACAACATCATTCTTCATACAAAGAAGAATATGAAACTAGGGAAGATATCATAATCAAGAACATTAGCAACATAAGAAACATCGCCTATTGATAAGCATCATTATGTATCAAGCAAACATTATGGCAAGAATGCATTATTAGAAGAATAGAAAATGCTCCCCCTGAACCAGTGTTAATTGTTCAGTGTTAGATATGATCATATCATCTCATATATCATTAATAACATCAAAGTATCTTCATCAATCAGTTATCCATCAAAGTACAAACAACTTATAAAGTCCAAAAGTGCTTCTAAATAGCATCAATATATTGTAACCATCAACCATCAAAATCATGAAAGGAAAATAATAATTGAATGAAGCATATCAAACCCTTTTCCTGAGTTTGTCCCACCATTTCTTCATTATACCAAGATATACACGATTGTTTAGTTCAGAACTCATGTATACACATGACTTTTATTTATAGGATCCACGTACAGAAAGTGAAATATTGAAATTTCACACTTTCATCTCCCCCTGAGTCTGTTATGTATGTACCAATTTACAACTACTACACCAGAGGAACTGTTAGTAGTATAAGCATAATGAAAATAAAAGACAACCATGGGAATAATCATCAAGAAAAAACATGTATTAATCCCCCTGAGATTACACATTACTAATCTTAAGGACATGATAATCATCTTCTGTTCTCATGAGGTCAAGTACCTCATACAACTTCTGCAATTTGAATCTTTCTCATATCCGTGAGAATTCTATTCTTCAAACATATATAATTTGTCTGGGTTTTTGTATCCTCTGGCTATGACTTTTCCAGTTACTTCATTCATAACCTTACATTTGGTTGATGTAAACATAATTATATTTCCCTTATCTTCCATTTTACTTACACTTAGAATATTGTACCTTATCCCTTGAACTAATAAAGAATCATCTGTTCCTCTAGTTTTATTAATTCTGGCTTTACCTTGTCCCAGTAATTTTGCTGAAACATTAGTTCTAAGAATAACATTACCATGTTGGTTTTTCCTAAGAGACCCCATTTTACTCTTATCTCTAATCATGTGATGAGAGCATCTATTCATATTTGTCTTCAAATGAGTAGAGATAAATACCACACCTTATATGTTCTTCTTCTTCCTATGTATTATGAGAATTGTTGGTGGCTCCACCTTTTTCAGGTCTTCTGACATTAATGTTCTTATCTGGTTGCTTACCTTGTTTTCTGCGACGATCCATAAAAATTTTCCTGCATTCTTTTGCTACTTTCCCAAACTTGTTACAAGAACAACATCTTATATTTTGCATATTCCTTCTATTTCAATCAATGGCTTTGTGACCAAACATATTGCAAGAAAAACGATATCCCTTAAAGTACATGGAAGCTGATGATCTTTCTGTGATGTAGTTATTAGCTTGAAACATTCTACTTATGCAAATGGTTGCAACATGTCCATAATTATGACATATAGAATATTCAACATTACTTATCATAGGATAAAATTGATTAACACTTCTATAGTTAGGAGTAAATGATTTCTTTTGAATATTTACTTCAGTTGTTGATGATGTTGACTTTTATCTCTTTGTTGAGCATTTCAGATTTTGCATTAGAATTCCTTGCTTCAACTTGTGAACTAGATTCTCCTTTAACATTTTCATGAAAACCAAGACTAGATTTGATGGCAGGAGGCCTTTGACTACTAATAATATTATCCAAAATCTTAGTACTATCTTGAAATAAAAAATGTTTATCTTTTCCTTCTAATTTACCTTTTATGATGTTTAGCTCAACCTGATATTTCTTTTCCTTTCCTAGATACTGCTTCTTCATAATCTCTTCAACCTTTCTTCCTTGGTCCATTTATTGTTTTAATTTGAGATTCTCTTCTTTCAACCAATTTTCTTCTTCTTCAAATGCTTGAAGTAGTTATTCATTCCACTTCTCTAATTTGATCTTCTCTTAGAGAGATGGCTTCAACTTCAAGACCTTCACAATATTAGTTAGAGACCATACCAGCATGATCCTTGTTACCATATGCCTGCAACTTATCTTTAAGATTAACAATATTTTTCAAAGCAAGATCAAGTTTTGTTCTAAGATCAAAAATTTCTTCTAACCTACCTTATTTTGAATTAGCAACTCCATCTATCATTTTACACATTGTTAGATATAGGATTACCTGGGGAATATTCCTTTGGGAATTCTTCATGTATTGCTTGTAGTTTATCCCACACTTTCTTTACAGTAGTATAATGCATAACCTTATTTAATATTTAATCATATATGCTACAAAATATGTTACTCAAAGCCTTATTGTTATTTTGCACTTCCTTGCCTAATGGAGGAAACTTAGTGTAACCATTGCACTATTGGCATTACGATACAGGTGTTGTCCTTGATGGCAACTCACTCAGATGAAAGATCATAGTGCAATATGTTAACAGAAAAGAATTACAGATCAGACTACAAAGAATGAAGAAAGAGAGGTATATGCAGGTTCACCTTGACCAAGCTGCGTATACATGCAAGTTCACTGAACACAAGTAGCGTATACGTACACACGCACTTTCACAGAACAAAAAGCGCGTATATCTTGGAAAACTAAGTTTTTTTTCCATGGTATTGGTCCAAGGTATCTAGTCCGATGTATTGACCCTAGTATTTGGTCAAGGTATTGGTCCTAAGTGGTTTTGTTCCATGGTATTGAGAAAGGCCTAAAACTATAAAAGGAGGAGAAGATCACTAGGCCAAGGATGTAAGTATTGAATATCTAATGAAGTGTGAGATCTAGTATGCAGGTTATTGGCTTATGGTGTTGTGCTTGATCTAAACCTTAGCGGTTGATGGAGGATAAGATCTAAAGATGGATTGATATCTTAAGGCTTGAAATGAATTATCATTATGTTGTTTGATCATGTATAGTCTAGATCTGAATACTGACGCATGTGTAATTCTATAAATATTATGATCTGGGTATAACTAAAGTTTGGAATAGCTGTAAAATTATGAATGAATATATGCAGATGTATATGCTGGTTGGATTTGATAAAAGTGCATATACACGCAGGTTCGACACATGGAAGTAGCGTATACATTATAAAGTATGTTTCAGTTGTTTCTGTTTACTGTTGTAGAGTTCTAGGTTCTGGTTTGGGTTCTGGTTACTGTATTCTGGTGATAGTATTCTGAATGATAAGATTGATTGTGATTTAACGATGGGTTGTCAAAGTGATTGATTGATTCAGTTGTGGTTGATTCAGAAAGTGATGATTTAGTCTAAGTGATTGGTTGATGCATATGTATTTGATGATTAAATTGCAGTTATGATGTTGTTGATGGACCAAGTCTGAACATTTATGAAACATAGTCCTTGAAAGAAGAAAGAAGGTTGTAGCATTTTGTAGGTCGCCGCCTACGTACTTGTAAACATATCAGCTAGGGGGTTGTAGCTCCCTTCTAGTAGAAGCTGGAGAATGAGAGAAGGTTGTAACCTTCTGCAGGAAGAAACTTGCATACTAGTATAAGTCTGCACCAATACAATATTGTAAATAGATTTTCTTATTATTAAAATAAGACAAACGAAAATAGCAGGTGGTTTTTACCCACATTGGGTTTCCACCTTATATCTTGTTGTTCATGTGTGTTGATTATGTGTGATGCTTTATTCTTCTTTTACTACACTATCTAATAAATCTCTGATATACTGGTTAAAGTTCAATGCATTATAAATTGGGTAAATCAAAATTTCTCTGCATATACGCTAGTTTCCTTAAGTACAATCACGTATACATGCTATTTCACTTAGCTAAAGTAGCATATACAAATATGTTTGGGAAACTAAAGTATTGATCTAATAATACTGATTCACCCCCCTCTTAGTATTGTTTCCAATAATTGGTGTTAGAGTTGGTCCTTAAGAAGAAGCTTGATCACTTGAAGGGAGATCCATCATCATGAATAATCAAGAAAGTGTGGGATCCATCATACCACAAATCTTTGATGGGAGCAACTTTGTTTATTGGAAGGTAAGAACCATAACCTATCTACAATCACTTGGAATGGATGTCTAGGAAATCGCGGAAGGAGGATATACATTTCCATCAGCAATTCGTACAGATATGGCAGGTAAAAATAAATATGAAACTAATGCCAAGGCTATCAATACATTATTGTGAAGTCTGTCACAATCAGAGTTTGTCAAGGTTATGCAGCTCAAATCAGACAAAGAAATATGGGACAAAATCGTTCTGAGCTACGAAGGATACTCTCAGGTAAAACGTGATAAACTTCAAAATCTCATAAGTCAATATGAAACTCTTAAGATGCACAATGATGAAAGTATAGCTAGTTAGTTATGATGTATAGATGAGGTTAATTGTATGAAGAATCTAGGTGAAGATATAAATTTTCCTTAGTTGAGAAAGTTTTAATATTCTTGTTTTCTAAATTTGAATCAAAAATATCTGCCATAGAATAAAAATAGGATCTACAGACTATCACTATGACACAACTTCACGAAATCTTAACTACCTTTGAGATGAGTAAAGGAGGCCCATCAGATATGAGAGAAGTCACATTTATAGCTTTAGCAAAAGGAAAGGAAGAACTCAATGAATCAGGACATATTTAAGAATAAGAAGATGGAGTAAACTTTATCAAGAAGCTTCAACAGGGTTTCAGAAGATTTAGAGGTAAACTACCCTTCAAATGTTTTTCTTGTGGTAGAGTCAGTCATTATGTTGCCAAATGTCCTCATAAAGATAAATATGATAAAGGGAAGGAATCTATGAAATGGAATAGAAAAAAAAGTGTAAGTAAAAGAGTTACTATACTCATGAAGACAACGATGGTTTATTAAATAGTGTTGAAGATGAAAATAGTAATGAATATAGACTTATAATGGCTTATGACGATGATAATTTTTGAGATGATTTAGAAGAACATGACCTTCATGAAGAAATATCTAAACTCAAAATCTATTTAGAAGAAAATAATATGATTATAGAAACCTTGACATACCAACTTGCTGAAAAAGAAAAACACAATGAAAAACTAGAATGTAAAATTGTGGGTCTAAGAAGGGATCTTGAGAAAACAAAATCTCTCAATCTTACATTTGCTAAAGGATCAGAAACCTTAAATGAAATTATCAAATTCCAGCATCCTGCTTTGATAAATATGGGTCTTGGATATACTGAAGAAGCATCTCAATCATAGAAGCCATCAACCTCCACTAAAAGCTATCTTGATGCAGCAAAGAATAGTGAATAGTATGACAATCGTCAGCAAAGGCATAAAGAAGATCACTAGGTAAATCAGGCTCAATTTGCTTCAAGGATGAACAGAAGCCACAACCAACTTCAATTAAATCATACTCAATTTTCTCCAAAGATGAATATAGATAGAAACTACAATCACCAGGTCAATAGATTCGATAATCGCAAGAACTTCTTTAATGGTTAATGTTTCTCATGTCATAATTTTGGACACCAAGCTACTCAATGTGTTGCTTACAAAAACATTATGAATAGAGAAGCACAAAATAAAAGGAATGTAACAGGGATCAAGAAAAGTTCCTATAATAAATTTTCTCTTATTGAAAATGAAATAGAATGCTCAATCTATAACAACTTTGGCCATGAATAATCTGAATGCAGGAGAAAATTTTAGCAAACATCTCAAAAGGAGCAAACTCCATTAAATACCAATATATGGAGAAGGAAATAACCTCAAACAGAAAGATGTGTTATAGCCTTGTATGTAGAAGGACAATAAAATCAGTGGTACATTGACAGTGGATGCGCAAAACACATGACAGGTGAAAAATAAAAACTTCACTCATATAATGCCTTAGAAATGGAAAAGAATGTCTCATTTGGAAATGACACTTTTGTTGCCATAAAAGGTAAAGGCTCTATTTTCTTGAAAGAAAAGTTTAAAGCTGGGAATGTTATGTATGTAGACGGTCAAAAGCATAACCTGTTGAGTGTCAGTCAAATGTGTGATCAAGGAAATGAAGTGGTGTTTCAATCAAACGGATGTGTTGTTCATGATATTGATACAGGAGAAACCATGATCAAAGGTACAAGAACTCCAAACAACTTATACATACTCAAGGGAGGACAACAAGAGTGGTATCTAAGCAAAAATGATGAAAGTTGTCTATGGCATGGGACATCTAAGATTTTCTCAAATAAGAAAAGCATGCAGATTCGAAGCTTTTCATGATCTTCCAGATATCAGCATCCCTAAAAATACAATATGCAAACCATGTCAATTCGGTAAGCAAACTAGATATCACTTCATTGAAAAAGAAGGGTTAGCTAGTAAGCCTATTGAACTTGTTCATATTGATTTATGTGGACCATCAAGGAAAAAGTCACCTCGTGGAGAAGAATACTTTATTTTGTTCATTGATGATTTTTCCAGAATGTGTTGGATAGGTCTTCTAAAGCATAAAGATGAAGAATTTGAAAAGCTCAAAGCCTTCAAAGCTTTGGTTGAAAATGAATCAGATCGCAAAATCCAATGCCTCAGATCTGATTGACGAGGGGAATTCACCTCGGATGAATTCTTTGACTTTTGTGAACAACATGGAATAAAAAGGCAATTCTCCACCGCAAGGACTCCTTAGCAAAATGGAGTGATAGAAAGAATGAACATAATTGTTCAATAAATGGCTTGAGCTATTCTAGATGTTAGAACTCCTGCAACCTTCTGGGGTGAAGTTGTATTCATTGTCGTAACTATTCTCAACCAAGAAAATGTTTGAGTAAACATTACTCAAACTCCACATGAACTTTGGTATGGTAAGAATCCTACAGTAAAATACTTTAAAGTTTTTGGAAGAAAATGTTGTATCAAAAGGACTAATGAAAAACTTGGTAATTTTGAGCCTAGAGTAGATGAAGGTATTCTTCTTGGTTACTCTTCCTGAAGTAAAGGATATAAATGTTATAATAAAAGACTTGGGAAAATTGTTGAAAGTATTGATGTTGTAGTTGATGAAGCATGCAGAAATCCAAAACAGATAAAAACTGAAGATTATGACAATGAAGAAGATGGGTATTATTTTCCCACATAAAATCACAATTATTCTGAAGAAGAAACCAATGAAGCACCAGAAGAAGAGATAACGGTAGAAGAAAAGTCTCTGTCCAGGTATGTTTATAAAAATCATCCTGAAACTGAAATTTTAGGGGAAAAAGAGGCAGGTGTACAAACAAGAAGAACTATTACAAAAACCTCAAGCCATTTAGCATTACTATCCTCCACCTAACCTCAAAATGTAAATGAAGCATGTAAAGATGATTGTTGGGTCAAGGCATTGAATGAAGAACTTGAGGAATTTGAAAAGAATAATACTTGGGAATTAGTTCCTAGACCTCATGATAAAAATATCATAGGAACTAAATGGATATTCAAAAGAAAGCTGAATGAAAATGGAGAAGTTATTAGAAACAAGGCGAGACTTGTTTGTAAAGGATATGCTCAATAAGAAGGTATAGATTTTGAAGAAAATTTTGCTCCCGTTGCTATACTTGAAGCCATAAGGATGTTTCTTTCTCTTTCTAGCTTTCAGAAATTCAAAGTATACCAAATGGATGTAAAATCTATCTTCCTTAATGGAGACTTAGAAGAAGAAGTCTATATTGAACAACTAGAAGGATTCATTCTTGGAATGATGCAAAACTTGTATGCGGACCTAGAAAATATCTCTATGGTCTAAAATAGGCTCCAAGGGCCTAGTATTACCACCTTGACAAATATCTTCACCAACAGGGTTTTTCAAAAGGGTCAGCAGATAGCAATCTATATACAAAGATTGACACTGATAAATTTCTAATAATTGTTGTCTATGTTGATGATATAATTTTTGGTAGCAATGAAGAATCCATGAGTCAGAATTTTGTTTTAGTAATGCAAAAAGAATTTGAAATGTCCTTACTTGGTGAACTTACCTATTTTCTTGGTCTACAAGTTCAACAAAATAAAGATGGTATTTTTCTATCACAAACCAAATATCTCAAATAGATCTTGAAAATATATGGCATGGAATATTCTAAATCTGTGTGAACCCCAATGGTAACAGGATGTAGTCTCAACTCAAATGATGAATGAGCAGCAGTGCATCAACCAACTTATAGATCCATGATTGGTGGTCTACTTTCTCTAACAGGTACTCGCCCTGACATCGTGCATGCAGTAGGAATAGTTGGAAGATTCCAAGTAAATACAAAGAAATCACACCTTCAGGCAGTCAAAAGGATTTTCAAATATCTTCAAGGAACACAGAACTTTGGTTTATGGTATCCTAGAGATATATATCTTACTCTTCATGCATTTACAAATGCAGATTGGGCAGATAGTGTTGATGCCAGAAAAAGCACTAGTGGTGGTGCATTCTATATGGGTTCCAAGTTAGTGTCTTGGTTCAACAAGAAATAGAGTTCAATTGCATTATCTACAGCTGAAGCAGAATATGTGGCTGCTACATATTGCTGCACACAACTACTTTGGATGATGCAAACATTTCAAGACATTCGAATCAAATGTACTCCACCGATCTCCATTCTATGTGATAACAAAAGTGCCATCAGTATTTCAAAGAATCCAGTCATGCACTCCAAGACCAAGCACATACCCATAAAATACCATTTTATACATGAAAAAGTGCTTGAATAAAAGGTCAAATTAGAATATGTGCCCTCCAAAGAATAGGTTGCTGATATATTCACTAAACCACTTCCTAGAGAGACATTTGAATATCTCAGACAAATGCTAAGAGTAGTTGTTGCATCATCCTACTGTTAAATCAAACTTTTCAGAGAAAGGTGATTATATGTGTGTTTCTTGAAGTGTAGTCATGTACACACATGGGTTTCTATGGGTCAAGGAGCGTATATGTTTTTCAAACAAGAAAAACAGTGGGTCAAGCTTTGATATGGGTGCTCTAACTGATATTGATGATTAATATGCTCTGTTCATTAATTTTATATGACTAGAAAAGATGCCTTGATCTTTGACCTATTAACAATGCCCAGGTAGCACCAGTTTAGGGGGAGAATTAGCCTTCATGTACATTCAACATTGTTGGCATTATGGTTGTTGAGACTAGCTATGGCTTTAGATATTTGTAGCATTTGCTACTCAAGTCATGTAAAAGTCTAGGGTGTGATATGTCTTCTCATACATTTGAATGGGTCCTCTTGGAAAAATGATGTAATTTATATCCCCACTTTACATGGGATGGATGATGTAATATTTATTGTTTTTTTCATGTATAAACAATTGGTATATCCCCACTTGGTTGAGTGGATGAGTCAAATATGGTATATCCCCACTTGGTTGGGAGATGGATGTATGTCTGAGTCATTGGTGATAGGAAGGTCATCCTCACATAGTTGAGTTATAGAGTCATGTTATTCTTTCTGAAAATCTTTTTGCAGACTTTGCTTGTGTTCAGGGGGAGAATGGACTCAATCATGGGAGCTCAATTAGTACATTTCAGCATATCAGAGAATTCAACATGTACTTAGGGGGAGCATGACCAGCATAATGTATGTCAAAGGGAGAGAATGACCCTTTACTCTTGATGTCAAAAGGGGAGAGTGACTTCATGTTGTTGTTGCCATCAAGTCCAAAGGGGGAGAATTTTGGCATTATGATATAGGTGTTGTCCTTGATGGCAACTCACTCAGATGAAAGATCACAGTACAACATGTTAACAACAATGAATTATAGATCAGACTACAAAGAATGAAGAAAGAGAGGCATACACAGGTTCACCTTGACCAAGCTGTGTATACACGTAGGTTCAATGAACACAAGTAGTGTATATGAACACACACACTTTCACAGAAGGAAAAGTGCATATATTTTTGAAAACTAAGTTTTTTGATCCATGGTATTGGTCCAAGGTATCTGGTCTGAGGTATTGACCCTAGGTATCTGGTCCAAGGTATTGGTCCTAAGTGGTTTTGGTCCATGGTATTGAGAAAGGCCTAAAAATGTAAAAGGAGGAGAAGATCATTAGGCCAAGGGTGCAAGATGAAGTGTGAGATCTAGAATGCAGGTTATTGGCTTATGGTGATGTGCTTGATCTGAACCAAGGATGAACCTTAGTGGTTGATGAAGGATAAGATCTAATGATGGATCGGGATCTTAAGGCTTGAAATGAATTATCATTATGTGGTTTGATCATGTATAATTTAGATCTAAACACTGATGCATGTGTAATTATGTAAATATTATGATCTAGGTATAACTGATGTTTGGAATAGCTGCATTATTATGAATACATATATGCAGATGTATACATTGGTTTGCTTTGATAAAAGCATGTATACATGCAGGTTTGACACATGGAAGTAGTGTATACCTTATAAAGTATGTTTCAATTGTTTATGTTTGTTGTTGCAGAGTTCTACGTTTTGATTTGGGTTTTGGTTACTGTATTCTGGTGACAGTATTCTGAATGATCAGATTGATTGTGATTTAATGATGGGTTGTCAAAGTGAATGATTGATTTAGTTGTGGTTGATTCAAAAAGTGGTGATTGAGTCTTAGTGATTGGTTGATGCATATGTATTTGATGATTGTATTGCAGTTATGATTTTGTTGATGGATCAAGTATGAAAATTTATGAAACGTGGTCCTTGAAGGAAGAAAGAAGGTCATAGCCTTCTGTAGGTCGCCACCTACGTACTTGTAAATATATCAACTAGGTGGTTGTAGCTCCCTTCTAGTAGAAGCTGGAGAACAAGAGAAGGTTGTAACATTTTATAGGTAGAAGCTTGTGTACTGGTATAAGTCTGCACTAGTACACGATTGTAAACATATTTTATTATTATTAAAAGAAGATAAAGGCAACAACAGTAGGTGGTTTTTACCCACATTGAGTTTCCACCTTATATCTTGGTGTTAATGTATGTTGCTTATGTGTGATGCTTTAATCTGCTTTTACTGCACTGTCTAATAAATCTCTGATATGCAGGTTAAATTTTAATGCATGTTAAATTGGGTAAATCAAAAGTTCTCTGCATATACGTTGGTTTCCTTAAGTACAGTTGTGTATACATGCTAATTCACTTAGCTGATGTAGTGTATACAAATATGTTTAGGAAATTAAATTATTGATCTGATAATACTAATTCACCTCCCCCCTCAATATTATTTCCAACAATTGGTGGTACTCTTCCAACCGCACTATAGGAGGTGCAACATCACCGACCACTTCCTTTTTAACAATACTTGCGATTGTGGACTATGCCTACTTTCTATACTTAGTTTATTTTTCAACTTTCCTAAGTATACATTCATTAACACAGCAGAAACTTTCTTACATCATTCATAATGATTATCTTTTAACATACACGCAGAACAGATTTTAAACTGGGAGAGGCAACTCCCTGAAATATGAGTCTACCTGACAATATCAATACTTCACAAATATTCAATTTTATAGTCTTTATAGGAAACCACAAGTTTCCTTGGTGCAATATCTGTCAAATTGTGTAATTCGGCCTGCACCATTGACACTGCCCGAACCACCATTCAGAGTGCCCAAGGATACTTCCGCCCATCGCACCTCATTCAGTGTCACACTGTTTAGCACGTCATTCACCCTCGGCTCGTTCAGCCGAACACCCTTAGCATATTCAGGCAGACACCCTCGCATGTACTCACATGTTTAGTCGTTCACCCCAACGCCCTCGCACGCCCTCGCCCGTTGAATCGTTGAACATGATGCCCTTGTACACCCTTGCCTGTTCACTTGTTCAACTTGGCAGCCTCACACACCCTCGCTTGTTCGCTCATTCGGCCCGACGCCCTCGCATGCCCTCACCCAAACGCCTTCAAATGACTTTGCCCGAATTTCCTCAAATGACTTTGCCCAAAAATTCACCCTTTTAGCTATTCGGCCTAGTGCTGTCGCATGTCCTCATCCTAATGCCTTCGCACAAACTCTCTTGGTCATTCAGACAAATGCCTTCAGATGCCCCTGCTCGGTTTTTTAGCTCGATGCCCTCACACACCCTCACACAATCATTCAGTCTGATGCCCTCGCAAGCCTTCGCATGGTCGTTCGGATCGACACCCTTGCATGCCTTCGCACGACTTGTGGCTCCATTTTCTACATTTGCCCCATCTCAGTGTTTTAGCCCAAGAGTCCGTCTACACCTTGCCAGATTTTAGTCCTCTCCATGTTAGCTGACCTTCCAACTCACATGAACACTTGGAAACTTCACTTGATTTATTTTTTCCACTATTCCAATGCTTTACTTATATGGTGGTTGGCCCATCGTTTTGGGCATCGACTCACCAAGCCAACCCACCATTTCATCCAACTCACCCCAACTTCGCATCGGCCCATGGTGTGGGTGCCCATGTGTAGGACTGCCCCCACATATAACTTTCCACCACCCAACACTTCATCATTTTCACAAGATGACTTCGCGTCACACGCTTCTTTTGTTCGGTCTTCTCGTCACATCGTTCCCACCTACCCTCAACTCGATGTTCAATCACCAAACTTGTCATTCGCCCATTGTACGCCCGTGCCAACTCCGCTGACTCGTCGGTTAAACACACCCCTACACTAGTGGTACCCTTCCAAATGCACTATAGAAGGTGCTGAACCACTAACCACTTTCTTTTTAACAATACTGGTAATTTTGGACTACTCCTACTTTCTATACTTAGTTTATTTTTCAACTTTCCTAAGTATACTTTCATTAGCATAGCAGAAAATTTCTTACATCATTCATGATTATTATCTTTTACACATGTAGGCATAGTGGATAATAAACTAGGAGGGGAAACTCCTAGAAATATGAGTCTGTCCGATAATATCAATAGTTAAGCAATTTAGACTTCTGTGATCCATAAAATTGTTTAGAGAATTTTCGGCGAAATCACATAAATAATCATTTGTCGACGCCTTTCGAACCAATGATTATTTATGTGATTTCACCGAAAATTCTCTAAACAATATCAATAGTTCACAAATATTCAGTTTTACAGTCTTTGGAGGAAACCCCAAGTTTGCTTGGTACAATATCTGCTAAACCGTGGAAGTCGGCCTGCACCGTTCACACTGCCTGAACCATTGTTTAGAGTGCCCAAGGATACGTCCACCAGTCACACCTCATTCACCGTCACACTGTTCAGTACGTCATTCACCCTTGGCTTGTTCAGCCAAACACCCTCAACTCATTCAGGTGAATGCCCTTGCACGCCCTCGCCCGTTCAGTCATTCAGTCTGGTGCCCTTGCATGCCCTCTCCCATTCACTCGTTCATCCTGAAACCCTTACATGCCCTCGCTCATTCGCTCATTTCGTCTATCGATTTTGCATGCCCTAGCCCATTCACTCATTTGGTTCAGTGACCTCGCACACCATCGCCCATTCGTTCATTCGGCACAAAATCCTCGCACGCCCTCACCCAAATGTCTTTGTACGACCTTGCCTGGTCATTCAGACAAACACTCTTGGACACCCTCGCCTAGTCATTCAGTCCAATGCCCTTGCATGGTTGTTCGGTTTGATGCCCATGCATGGTTGTTCAGCCTGAAGCCCTTACATGCCTTCACATGACCTGTAGCTCTATTTTCTGCGTTTTCCCTAGCTCAGTATTTCGGCCCAAGAGTCCACCTACACCTTGCCAAATTTCAGTTCTCTCCAAGTTAGTGTGCCCTCTAGATCGCATCAACACTTGGAAACTCGATTGAATTCCTTTTGCCACCATTCCAATGCTTTACATATATGGAAGTTGACCCATTGTTTGGGGCATCGACTCACCAAGCCGACCCACTGTTTCGTCCAACTCTCCCCAACTTCACGTCAAACCATGGTGTGGGCACCCATTTGCGGGACCACCCCCTCATATAACTTTCCACCACCCAACACCTATTCATTTTCGAAAGTTGACTTCATGTCAAACGTTTCCTTTGTCTGGTCAGCTCATCGCACCATGCGCACGCGCCCTCAACTCTCTGTTCAATCGCCCAGCTTGTTTCTCACCCGTCGTGTGCCCGTGAAAACTCCCATCGACCCGTCAGTTAAACGTGCCTACCCAACACGCCTGACTTGTGGGCTTGACTTGTCAAGCCCCTACACTGGTGGTACTCTTCCAACTGCATTATAGGAGGTGTGGCACCACTGACCCTTTTATTTTTAACAATACTAATGATCATGGACAACACCTACTTTCTATACTTAGTTTATTTTCCAATTTCACCAAGTACATTCATTCATTATAAAATAGCGAAAAGCTTCTTTAAACATGCATAACCATGAACCAGCATTAACATGAAATGCACAATAGTATAAATGGGAGGGGAAACTCCCTATAATGAGCTTTCCCACAATATAATATCTTAGTTTACAATCTCTGGATAAACCCCAAAATTTACACTTAGAATATTTTTCACAACCACACCTCGTTCAGCTTAGTTTGTTAGGTTGGGCAAGTCCACTCATTCACCCGAATGACCCGTCAACCACCTCATCATTGGCTCGCACATTCACCTGAACACGTTCAACCATTCACCAACCAGAGTTCAGACATCTCAATCGCCGACCATGTTCACACGCCCTCGGGCAACTCCATGTTTACACTGGACATTTGTTTAACTGGGTGCCCTCGCACACCCTATCATTTCACTTGTTGCACATTCTGCCCAGCGTTCCACCAAATTCCTTCACCCACCATTGCACCACCGTTCCCACGAATGTGTGCATGATTCGTTCAGCTTGCCACCCGAATGACCACTTGTGCCTTCGTTCACCCTCACCTACTCACATGCCAGTCAAACAACTTGACCTATCCTTGAACCGAATGCCCTGTCGTGCCCTCACCGAATGTTCAACCGCCTATCATTCCACTAAACTCATCCGTTCAACAAAACTTGTGTGCATCTACCCATGTTGTCCGACCTGCGCCTTGGCTCACCCAGCCATGCCTTAGACCTACACTCAGTTCATAATTCACCCTTTAGGCATAGGTGCTTCAGCCCGTGTCTGCCTGCACCACGCCTTCGTTTCAATCTTCAAATTCGCATTATTTCTCTCCACACTTGGATGCTTGAAAGCTTGTTCATTATATGATGGAATGGCTCTCCAACACTATCCTAATTATACACTTCGCTACCATGGAGAGTCACATCAGCTCACCCATTCAACCTCCTGTTTAGCCCACTGATTCATACTTTTGCACATCAGCTCATCTGATGGGTGCCCCCATCCTAGACTGCATAACCTTATAAACCGTTGTCCTCCTCCACACTTAGCCATTTTCTTCATGTGCTTCATGTTTTTCTCCTCAGTGGCTGCGTCATTTCTCCCAGCTCGTCTGCGTCTTCCATCATGTGGCCTCACCAAAACACTTTGCAGCTCATGGGCATTACATTCTCCCCCACTTGAAGTCATTGTCGTCCTCGACAATCTCTCATCCTACCAACCATCTGTGTAAAATCCATCTCCTCAAAATGAAGAGATCCGCTCATCAAACCCGACTCTCGATGTGCCACTTTTGATACTGTCACACCCCTACACTGGAGGTACTCTTCCAACTACACTATAGGAGGTGTGGCACCATCGACCACTTTCTTTTTAACAATACTTGCGATCGTGGACTATGCCTACTTTCTATAATTAGTTTATTTTTCAACTTTCCTAAGTATACTTTTAGTAGCACAACGGAAACATTCTTGCACCATTCATCATTATTATATTTTACACATATATGCACACCAGATAATAAACTGGGAGGGGAAACTCCCTGAAATATGAGTTTGCCTGATAATATCAATACTTCATAAATATTCAGTTTTACAGTCTTCGCAAGAAACCACAAGATTCCTTGGTACAATATATGTCAAATCATGCAAGTTGGCCTACATTGTTCGCACTGCTCGAACCCCCGTTTAGAGTGCCCAAAGATACTTCTGCCCCTCACACCTCATTCACCATCTCACTGTTCAGCACATCGTTCACCCCTAGATCATTCATCCGAATGCCCTCAACAAGTTTAGGTGGGTGCCCTTCCACGCCCTCCCCTGTTCAGTTGTTCAGCTCAGCGCTCTCACCCGTTCTCTCGTTCAGCCTGACGCCCTCAGATGCCCTCGCCCGTTCTCTCGTTCATCCCAATGCCCTCGCACACCCTCGGTTGAATGCTTTTGAATGACTTCGGATGAATGTCCTTGAATGAATTCGCTCGAACATTCAACCCATTCGGTCATTCGGCCCAGTGCCCTCGCACGCCCTCACCCAAACAGCTTCGTACAACCTCTCCTGGTCATTCAGAAAAATGCCCTCAGACGCCCTCGCCTAGACGTTTGGCCTGACACCCTGGCATGGTCATTCGCATAACGCCCTCGCATGCTCTCGCAGATTCGTTCATCCCGATTCCCTCACATGCCCTCGCATGGTCTTTCATTCTAATGCCCTCGCATGGTCGTTCGGCCCAACACCCTTGCACGCCCTTGCATGGTCATTCAACCCGACGACCTCATACACCTTCACATGACCTACAACTCTATTTTCTTCATTCATCCTAGCTCAATGTTTCAACCCAAGAGTCAGCCTACACTTTGCCAAATTTTAGTCCTCTCCAAGTTAACTCGCCCTCCAGCTCACATGAACAGTTGGAAACCTACTTGAATGATTTTTGCCACCATTCCAACACTTTACTTATATTGCAGTTGGCCCATCATTTGGGGCATCGACTCACCAAGTTGACCCACTGTTTCATCCAACTCGCCCCAACTTCACGTCGGCCCATGGTGTGGGTGCCCATGTGCGGGACGACCCCCACATATAACTTCCCACCCCACAACACTTACTCATTTCCACAAGATGACTTTCACGTTGCACGTTTCCTTCATTCGATCGGCTCGTCACACTGTTCACATGTGCCCTCAACTCGTCGTTCAATCACCCAGCTCATCGCTCACTCATCGTGTGCCTATGTCAACGCTCGCTGACACGTAGGTTAAACGTGCTTACCCGACAAGCCCGACTCATAGGCTTGACATACTTCCCCACTCTAAATGGTTTTCATCCTTGAAAACACCATCATACAACATCACAAAGTGTCGTTAGCTCCAACGTCCAAAGATGCCGATGCTGTCTACCTCTACTCTACCATTGCACAAACCATAAAGGCTCATGTCTCCATGAATTGGAAAGTCTCCTCAATCCATGATCATCAACCACATCCATCGCAATCCCCACATGCTACTCCCACTATGGAAGGTTGGTCCGTCCAACTCAAGCTACATGCATACGACAACATGTCGTGTCAACCTCATCATGTATCATCATCGTGTGAACTACTTCCATGATAATCCAACACAATGTTAACACATTTCTGTACACTTCTGGACCCCATTATTTGAACTAATCAGGTAGCTAGTCCAACTGTCATGCTCAAACCATAAGAATTAACATTATCATGCCATCATCAGTCATTTCTAAAACTCCTATCACAACATCAACTCGATCAAGAATCCATATCCATCAAAACCCGACTTTTGATGTGCCACATCCATGTCCATGAAGCAACCTCCATCATATCTGCAATGTGCCATGCCTCAAGTCTACCAAAGAAACAAGTATACACCTGTCTCATGTCCCATGTGCTACCCATGATCATAGATCAATCAGCTCCCATGTATCAAAAGTGGTTAAGTCTCGGCTCAACCCATGCCCAAGTGTCACGACCAAGGCATCATCATTTCTACAACTCCATCACTCCAAAGTGTCTTGTATCAATCCTCCACATCAATTCACTCTCTCAAGAACATCCATACATGTACCCAAAAGTATGCACCCCATCCTGCATCAAAGCCACTGACCTTAGCTCCTCAATGCATCAGATCCTCCAAGTCCACCATAATATGAAGTCCCCAAAATTCACAACCTCATGTCATCATGATTTCCATGAGTCATCTCCAACCAACACCCTAGCAAGCATACATGCCTTAGCCCAAAGGTCCTTGCAAGATGCCTCAACTCTCCATGTAGTAGGAATGATCCATAGTCTACTCACAAATCCAACCAAGTCCATCGCCTTGTTGTATAAGAGTGCACAACATCTGCATTGGCTCATAAGTAAAACATCTCCATGTTACATCAGCAAATCCACCAGCACAACATCCCTGCCTTGGCACTCCTCATTGGATGCCCATAAGTGACACCTCTACAAGTGCTCCTGCATAATGTCCCACAATGAGACTGCCATGGTCCATGTCTCCAACTCGATGTCCATGACTCAAGTTTCCCATGTTGTCCAACTAAGTAGACCCATCACAACAATTGGTCATCCTTATCCAAGTTTTCAATCTGGTCTAGTGAACTCAGCCACCCAAACCATATCATCATCACACGAGTCTCTTCCACCATGGATCCCCCATTAAAGGTTCCACCAAGACTTCCTCTTGGTATTGGCCATGAGAAGTCCACCGAAGTATCATCATACTCAAGTGTGTGCCCTTCTCCAATCCGTCCATGAGTCATGCCAGACACTTAGCCAATTTCTTTGTATGTCTAAAGTGTGACCTGTTCCTCTGTAATGATCATCACATTCCTTCCTTGTCATGAGCATTTTAACCATATACCATAAGGTCACAAGTAACCCCAACAAGCTCTGTAATAGTCAATGGTCAATGGTAAGATCCTCCATCACATCAACGAACTAATTTTTCACTTCCCTACATATGGCCCATCTACCAAAAGCTCAAAATGGAACACAAGTATAAGTAGTACTTACTTCATCATGAGGGTTCTCCATGTGTGTATCCTCATCCACCAATGTTTGTAAACTGCACAATCTTGGTCCAACTTGAACAATTTCAAGCTCACCCTCCATCATTGTCATATCTGCAACATCCTCAAATATCATGGCTTCCTTTTCTTTGTCATCACAATCTGTAGCTGCAACCTACTCCATTTCCAAACAAAGTCGAAGAAGTTTGTCTTCAACATTCCTTTCCAAAACTTCAAGTTCGTCTTGAATCTGTGGGTTCTCTTCTTTCATCTGCTTCAACCTGTATAAGTTCAGCAAGACCTTCGCTTCACATTCCTCCAAGCCTGCCATGTCTTGTCATTTAGATTTGACCAAGCATGAAGCTTCACCTCTACTAAACCTATCATGAAGTATTACACTTCCTTCAATATGCCTGGTTTGACTAAATCAACCTCTAATACCACCTGTCACAAACTGCAGCAGGATCAGCTTTTCTACAAATCCAATTCTTTGAATCAGGGCTCCGATACCAACTATCACACCCTTACACTAGCGATACTCTTCGAACCACACTATAGGAGGTGCGGCACCACTGACCACTTTCTTTTTAACAATACTTGCGATCATGGACTATGCCTACTTTCTATACTTAGCTTATTTTTCAACATTCCCAAGTATACTTTCATTAGCACAATGGAAACTTTCATACATCATTCACCATTATTATCTTTCACACATATATGCACACCAGATAATAAACCAGGAGGGGAAACTCCCTCAAATATGAGTCTGCCTGATAATATCAATACTTCTTAGATATTCAGTTTTACAGTCTTTGTAGGAAACCCCAAGTTTCCTTGGTACAATATCTATCAAATCATACAAGTCAGCCTGCACCATTCACGCTACCCAAACCCCTGTTCAGAGTGCCCAAGGATACTTTCACCCTTTGCACCTCGTTCACCATCGCACTGTTTAGTACATCATTCACTCTCAGCTTGTTCAGTTGAACTCCCTCAACTCGTTTAGGAAGACACCCTCGCTCGTTCATTTTTCCAGATCAGTACCCTCGCATGCCCCCACCCGTTCATTCGTTTGGCCTAGTGCCCTCACACGCCCTCAAATTCCCTCTCCCGACGCCTTCGAATGACCTCACCTAAACGTCCTCGAATGACTTCGCCTGAATAGTCACTCATTCGGTTGTTCAGCCAAGTGCCCTCACATGCCCTCGTCCAAACTCCTTTGCATAACCTCTCCAGGTCGTTTAGAAAAACTCCCTCGAATGCCCTCACATGGTTGTTTGGCCCAACGCCTTCGCACACTCTCGCATGTTTGTTTGGCTCGACGCCCTTGCATGCCCTCAGATAGTTGTTTGGCCTTACACCCTTGTACACCTTCACACGATGTGCGGCTCTGTTTTCTGTATTCATCCTAGCTCAGTGTTTCGGCCCAAGAGTCTGCCCACAGTTTGCCAAATTTCAATCCTCTCTAAGTTAGCTTGCCCTCCAGCTCACATGAACACTTGGAAAATTGCTTGAATTATTTTTGCCACCATTCCAATGCTTTACTTATATGGTAGTTGGCCCATTGTTTGAGGCATTAACTCACTAAGTCGACCCACTATTTCATCCAACTCACCCCAACTTCACATCAGGCCATGGTGTGGGTGCCGATGTGTGGGACCATCCCCACAGATAACTTTCCATCGCCCAACACTTAGTCATTTTCAAAAGATGACTTTTGCCTCCAATGTTTCCTTCGTTCGGTCAGCTCGTTGCACCATTCGCATGCACCCTCAACTCGTCGTTCAATGGCCCAGCTCGTCACTCGCCCATCGTGCATCTGTGTCAATTCTTGCTAATCTATTCATTAAACGCACCTATCTGGCATGCCCATCATGCCCCTACACTGGCGGTACTCTTCCAACTGAATTATAGGAGGTGCAGCACCACCGACCCTTTTCTTTTTAACAATACTAATGATCATGGACTACGCCTACTTTATTCATTCATTCATTCATTATAACACAAAGGAAACCTTCTTTAAACATTCATAACCATGAACTAGCATTAACATGAAATTCACAACAGTATAAATGGGAGGCGCAACTCCTTGTAATGAGATTTCCCACAATATAATATCTTAGTTTACAATCTCTGGATAAACCCTAGAATTTACACTTAGAATATTGTTCATAATTAGCACCTCATTCAGCTTAGCTCATTAGGTTGGGCACGTCCACTCAGTTGCCCGAATGACCAGTCGATGAACTTGTCATTTTCCCACACGTTCACCTGAACGTGTTCAACCATTCACCAACTGGCGTTCACACATCTCGTTCACCCGGTGCCTTCACATGCCCTCGGGCAACTCCATGTTTCCACCGAATGCTCATTTAACTGGGCACCCTTGCATGCCCTATCATTTCACTCGTCGCACATTCTACCTAGCGTTCCACCAAACGCCTTCACCCACTGTTGCATGATCATTCACATGAACGCGTGCACGAGTCATTATGCTTGCTACTTGAATGACCACCTATGCCTTCACTTGCCCTCACTTGTTCACACACCAGTCAGGTAACTTGACCCGTTGTTCACCCAAATGCCCTATTGCATCCTCACCTGACATTCAACCACCCATACATTCAATTGGATGTCTTGCCGCACCCTCCATTCGATTATGCCAGCCAACCGTCATCCCACTGAACTCATCCATTTAGCAAAACTCATCCTCCCGTGTGCGTCCACCCACACTGCCCAACCTGCGCCCTGACTTGTTCAGCCATGCCCTTGACCTATGCCTTGGCTCACACTTCCATTGAGGGATGGGTGCTTCGCCCCTCATCTGCCTGCACCTCTGCCCTAGGCTTCAGACCTCAACCTTTGCACTTCACCTTTTGCTCTACATTAGAGACTTTGACTGTGCATTGATCAAAAGTGGAACAACTCTCCAATGCCATCCTACTTATACCCTTCATTGCCATGGAGAGTCACGTCAGCTTTCCCAGCTGACCTCTCGTTCAACCATCATTTCAAGATTTTCACACATCAGCCTATTGGCTTGGGTGCCCTACCCAACACCATCTAACCATATAAGTCGACTTTCCAACACAATCACATTTTTCACTTTGACCCTCGTGTTTCCTTTATTCGACTGTCCACCCTATTCAGCTTGCCCATGCTCCATCCATCATGTGCTCACATTGAACTCGTCCACATCCTCGGGGTGTTACATCCTCCCCCATTTGATGTCATTGTCATCCTCAACAATCTTCCATCCCAGCAACCCTCTATCACCAAGATATCATCCACACAACTGTGTGTATGGGCAGTCCAGATGCCCACTACTCAACCTACTTCCACGCCATAGATATGCCACTATTCTGCAAGGAATCATGTGCTGGTACACCTCATGTCAGTGATTAGTTGGGTATCTAATGCAACCATGCATCACCTTCACAAGAACTCATGCCCCAAATCATCATGGCTGTCCACTACATGCTATCTGTCAGCCTCTGTCATCTCACCCCTAGAAGCCTACTCAAAGTGTTTGGAGACTCACTGCCATGAGTAGCTAATAATGAGCTTCATGCCCCCTGATAGTTTAAGATGATGAGGAGGGAGCAGAGCCTGAAGGCTCCCCCTCACTTAAATACACCTATCCGAATCCTCCACTTCCATTCTATGCAAGTATGCTTCCCGATCTTCCATTTGAACATTCAGCCTCACATACTCTTCATAATCATGATCCTCCACTGCTTCTAGCCTCTTAGACAGATCCAATATGCTATATGAAAATGCCTTAATAACTCGTGACTGCTCCATAAGCTTTGCCTCTGCAACAGACAATCGCTTACAAATTTCTTCATATTTCTTTCCATTCTCCATACTCATCTCTGTCAGCTTATGCTTGGCCTTGGTTACTCCCACAGTTGGTACACCAATGGGTACATCCTCTCATCCATCGTAAATGTACAGTTTCCTCATATGGGGAACAATCATCACATCAAATTCCTTCATGAATTCTATACCCAGTACAACTTTATAGTCATCTATCTGCACCATAGTGAAATCGACTTTCCCTGTCCACTCACCAAGTGTCACATCCACCTTTTCAGCTACACCAATCATAGAATTTGGACGAGAATTCACTGTCTTCATTTGTGCCTTCACCAGTACAAACTTTAGCCCAATCATTCTCGCAACATCTTCACTCATAAAGGTGTGATTTTCTCCACTATCCACCATAGTAAGCACATCAACACTCCCAACTTTCATTTCAACATACTCCAATTCATTTCTTTCAGGGTCTCTCCTAGAGACAGCTTCCATAGCCACTGTAGCTCCGAATATCTACATAACTCCTATGGAATTTTCTTCTTCCCTCACATTGGACTATGCCAAGGCAGCCACCTTTGGTCTAGAAGGACACTTCTTCACTATGTGTGGTTCCTCACATATCCAACACTTTAACGGTTTCTTTGTCATTGACTTGTTATTCAATCTCAAAGTCTCCTCTTTCGTAGTCTTCTCTTTTGGTTTATCATACTTCTTCTTATTTTCATCAGAACCCTCATCAAAGTGTTCTACCAAATGATCCACAACAGAAAAATCCTCCTCAAGTGTCTTAACCTTCTGCCCCTTCACTTCATTCCACACCCAAGGTTTCAGCCCTATAACAAAGTTTAACACCTTATCCCTTTCCGCCATGTATGGAAGTTCCAGAACTGCACTTGAAAACTCTCACTGGTATGTCTGTAGACTTCTCGTTTTCTTATATACTCTCTCTTCATCCTTGAATCACATGTTTCATCTTGTGGACTGAAGTGGGTTTGCAAAGCCTTCTTCATTTTATCCCACGAAGTAATGTCCCCAGCATTTCCATTCACAATTTGGTCCATCCTCCTTCGCCACCACATCTTAGCATCCTTTGTTAAGAATTGAGCAGCTACCTTCACTTTTTTCTCCTCATTGGATAATCCCAAGTGCTCCAAGTACTGTTCCATATCCCATAGAAAGTTGCCAAGAGTTTTTGCACTCCCTGTACCATCATAAGAACCTGACTCTTTGACTTTGACATGAGTCACACCTCCACTTGAGTTGTGTCTCACAGCCTTCTTCAAAACCATGATCTCATCTCAAGCTTCGTCAAGAGCTTGCTAAAATTTCAAGATTTCAGCCAAACCTTGATCTCTTGCTTCACCAATCTTCTTAACTTCTTCTTTCGTTTGTGTATACTTCCATTCTGTATACTCGTATCGGTCCTTGAGTTCTTCAAGTTCCTCTTTCAACTTCACATAGCCTTCATGAACCTACATGTTCTTGGCCTTCATCGAAGTCCAATCAGAACCCAATTCCTCCATTCATTCGAATAGCCTGTTCTGAAAATCTTCTCTTGCATTATGGCTAGATTCACCTGTTGCAATATGAGGTTCCTCTGCCATCTCTGCTATCTATCTTCTTTGCTATCTTGTGTAGACCATAAACTGTAAATCTGAATCACCTTTTAGATTCCTCCAGTAAGCCTGGTTCAACATAATCAAGCTCTAATACCACCTATCATGTTAGTTTAGTGGGATCAGCTCCTTGTCAAGATTCTCTGAATCAACCTCTGATACTACCTGTCACGGAGTGACAGTGGGATCAGCTCTTTCTTCAAATCCGATTCCACTAAACCACCCATATCACTAGAGTTTCGCAGAACATGGAGGGCTCTGATACCACCTATCACAAAGTGTAGTGGGATCAGCTCCTCATCGCACTTCTATAGCTCTGATACAATTGTCATGACCCTACACTGGTGGTACTCTTCCAACCGCACTATAGGAGGTGCGACACCACTGACCACTTTCTTTATAAAAATACTTGAGTCATGGACATTGAGTTGGAGACATGGAGCATGGCGGTCTTATGCAGGGACATTATGCAGGAGCACTTGTAGAGGTGTCACTTATGGGCATCCAATGAGGAGTGCCAAGGCAGGATGTTGTGCAAGTGGATTTTTTTATGTGACATGGAGATGTTTTTATTTATGAGCTGATGGGGATGTTGTGCACTTGGGTACAACAAGGTCATGGACTTAGTTGGATTTGTGAGCAGAGTACGGAGCATTCCTACTACATGGAGAGTTGAGGCATCTTGCAAATACCTTTGGGCCAAGACATGTATTCTTGCTAGGGTGTCATTTGGAGATGACTCATGGAGCTCATGATGACATGAGGTTGTGACTTGATGAGGAGGATTGATATGAGACACTTTGGAGTGATGGAGTTGTAGTGATGATGATGCCTTGGTGGCAACACTTGGACATGGGTTGATCCGAGACTTAACCATTTTGATACATGGGAGCTGATTGGTGTATGATCGTGTGCAGCACATGGATGATGAGACAGGTGTATACTTATGATTGAGATTCTAGACATCGAGATTCATTATATTATAATTTATCTTTTATTTCTGTTGATGGTAATTATCTTTGCTTAGCATAGGCACATCTCCATTGTCCATTGATTCTAACTTGCCTTGATATGTTGCCTCTAGAGACATCATTTTTATTTTTTTTCTCTTTATAGTGCTTACTTTCACTTTTACCTATAAGTGCAAGCTCAGTGGTTTCAGTATCATCGTTGCATAGACAAGAAAACGGATCACTTTTGAACAAAAACCTATACCTGATGATTATTTGTCTTCTTTATTCTTGATCAGTAGAAATCAGGTTTCTCCCAAGCTTGACTATTCTTTGACATCTGTAACTGTTACTGTATCTGATATATTCCTATCAATGTTTTCAATAAAAGTACCCCTTTATTCTAGGCCATAAAACTCATTGCCACTTTTTGTTATGAAACCAGCTCACAAAATGATAGAAAAGATAGTTGAACACCTTAGAGTTCAGCCTCTTCGAGGAGGAAACCTCCTTTACATTACACAAATGAACAATTCTTGGATGATTCATGTTATCACTTAGAACTGTAAACATTTGTATATAATCCTTTGCCCAAGTTCAATGCCTAAAGTTGGTGTTAAAATTTTTTTTAGTCTATGTTTCTTACTTAGGGTTGAAGCTTTAAAGATGTTTTATGTAAAGTGTACTCTAATCTTATCAGTCATCCTCCACCATCATTCTTTCATAAGACATGTCTTGTCTAATCCATGTCACCGATCCTTTCCGTAATTTCGCAGCGCAGTCTCTTATTGGTCAGTTCCGCTGCATAATTATTGTTTAGCCATTTCACAGCATCACCATCAAGCCGTTTCGCAGCGCATTATGACAATTCAAAACTAATCACGCTGCAAAATCGCATATTCGTGCGTTTTGCAGTGAATATTTCTAAAAGGGGTCAATTCCGTTATGAGTCACCATTTCCGTCCTATCATGTCAGTTCTTCGTACCTCCCAAACGCTCATTAACCATCACTCCACTAATAGATTTGCAGACATGCGCATCAGTATCAATTCAAATGAGTTTTACTATGCATGGATCTTTATGATAATCGTGAATGATACATAAGTTACCAGCCCATGTGATGATTATATGTGAGTTTGCAAGTGAAGCTGCTTTCAAGTGAGCCTGTTTACAAGCGAGGCTGAATCAAAAAGGATTGAATTACCATTCCAGTTGAAGCTGTTGTTCATTGTCAGTGCGAAGATTTCGAAGGCAAGATGGAGAAGAAAGAACACCGGTCTGGAAAATGTCAGAGAACAGAGCCTGAAGGTTTAGACTTAGCATTAAGAGATGAGGGTGTGAAGAAAGCCTTCAAGGATGCCGGCTGTTGGAATTTCTGTAAGAAGCTGCAGGGTGGCCATGCTCAGGTAACAAAGGATTTTGCTTTAAACTTCACCGATTTGAATTCTAAAATAGCTATGTTAGAAGTTAAAGTGTCTTCGGAGGAAATAGCTGCAGTAACTGAGATCCCAAGAGGGGGGCAAGAATGGTTTAAGAACTTCAAGTTCGATATGAATCCATGCAAAGAATTCTTGAAAGAGGCATATGTGAATGACGACCTAACAAAAGCAGTGCCTAGAAACTATGTTAAGGAGCATTATGCCCTGCTTCTCACCTGTATTCAGAAGTACTTAACTTGTGAGGGAAGATATAATAAAGTCTATTCTTACCACTTCAAGTTGCTGTGGATTTTACTGGTAAAACATCCATAGACAATCCCTTTTACTTGTTTCGATGTCTGAGCAAAATGTGTGACAAAGTGCAATTAAGAAAGGATGACTATGAAACATCTTTATTTCACCATGGTCTGGTTAAATTGTTAGTTTTGAATGGTCTTCAGAAAATAGGTAGGGATTGGGACTTGTTCATTTTCATGGCGGGTTTTCATAGCAAAACGGGTCTTACTCCACAGCCTGTTAGAGAAAAAGAGCAGTCATTTGAAGAACCCACGATAGCTGAGCTTCAGAAGGAAGCTAGGGATAAAAAGAAGGTCAAGTCACAGTTAAAGAAATCAGTCAAGCCACTGGTTATTAAAGAACAACCTCAGCCATCAGCAAAAGGAAAATCCCAACATAAGAAGATTGTACCTGGGCCAAATGAATCTGAAAAAGTGTCAAGGGTGAAGACAAGGAGTCAAATAAGCAAAGAAAAAGGCAAAGCAGTGGCTGTTGAGGAAAGCCCGGTATCAAAGGCCAGCTTGAGTGATTTGTTGGAAGCTATTGAGTTTGAGCAAGTTGAGCGGGTGCACATTGAACCAATGCACATTGACCTGACACAGTCAACACCGGAAAGCACTAAGAAATCTAGGGCTTCAAAAAGACTGAGGTTTGATGAACCAGGTGATGAGTCTATCTTCAAACCAAGAAGACCTCTCACAAGAAAGCAAGCAAGGGAAGCTGAGAAACTGCCTAGAACAGAGGTATCTATGGAATTTCCCAGAACAGAGGAGGCAGAGGAAATCAAGAAAAAAGGCTCAAATAGAAAAGTCATCATTTCCCAAGGAGGAAATATTATAGCCATAAAGGACCAGTTGGAGGCAACTGAAATTGAAATTGCTAAGATGAAGAGTGCCACCCGAGAGGTTGCAGTTAGGTATTCCAGTTATCGAAAAGCTGTGCTGAAAGGAAGTAAAGACCTAGTAGGCCAGGTGGATTCAGTGGCTGATGTTTACACATGGACAGTTCCGGCTCTCAAATAGGCCAAAGTCATCAAAAAGACAAACATGCATTTAAGAGCTGAAAACAAAGCCATGAGAAAGGAGGTTGCAGAATTGAAGGCACGGCTAAGTAAATTAGCTGCTAAATGAAATTGCTGATTCCAAGTAAGGTGTTGTTCTAAAATTTTGTAAAATTTTGCTTAATTTCATTATTTTGAAGGCATGTAAACCCTGCTATACATATCCAAGGTAAAAAGGAGTTTTGCAATCAGGTGGCAGAGCAGTTAAAATCTCAGAGAGAATTGAAATTGTTTAAAACAGTTTCGTAGTTTCGCAGCGCGCTACGAAACTGCGAAACTGTTGTAGGTGTTGATTTTAAATGCAGACAAACAGTTTGGTAAGATGATCGAGAATTTTCTAAAGGAAACACCTGAAGGATATGTAGGAGACCAAATGAAACCATCACAGCCATTCAGATCAAGATAGGTGTACCTTTAAAAAAGGTGAAATGTTTTGACTCAAGTGTAAAGTTTTTGTTATAAAGTCACTTTATTGCTGGTCATAAGGTGTTGAATGAATTGCATATATGGAATTTTGGCTTGCACACTTGGCCATCGATGGGGCATCCAATTCATCAGGAAACATGGTGGTGTTCTATTGTTTTTGGGTTATTAAAGAGACTTAAAGTACATGTTGCTGCATTTTCGAAGTGATGGGGGACCAGAACCGAAAAGTAAGGGATATTCTCAACCAACACGGAGCAGATTAAAGCCTTCAGTATCCAAAGCCAACATGGGGCATTAATTGCTCATCTCATGCCATCTCAGCCAAATGAAAGGGAAACCAGGTGTCAAAGCTGCAAGGAGGAATCATTCTACGAAGGAGATAGAGTTAGAGTTATAATTAGACTAAAACTCTTTAGAACTTCTGTTAGTGGTTGTTGTATTAAATAAGTTTGTTAAAAGTAGATAAGTTTCATTAGTGGCAGTCATCGAGTTCCCCTCATGCTGGAGGAGGAAGCTCCAAGTAGTTAGAATCACATTCTATATATAGCTGAATCATCTATGTAATAGGGGTTGGATATTTTGAGAAACAGCGTATTGCTTTGGCTTGTGTAAAAACCCAGTTTGGTAATATAATTTGCTGCTTATCTTCTCAGGATTCTTACAGTGTTTCAAATGCTCAAGATATGTGGTTTTGTTTTATGTTTAATGTTTTTACAGTTGTATGAATACACAATCACTCAGAATTCACTTATGCTGCTCTGATTTCCTGTGTGTATTTGTAAACTAAGGTTTCTATGAGATGTTGTTTTGAGTATTTAAACATTACATGCCCTGACTTCTATGCATGAGTAGTGTTATAGCTTACTGAATATGATCAACTCCATAAGCCCAATGGAAGTCTTTGAAATGTCTATCCAGCCAACCTGTTTATTAAATTTACTTTACTAGAGTTAGCCCTCTTATCAGCAAACAAAGTCAATAACGTTTTTTGAGAGAGCCCTCTTAGGCTAAGGAGGCTAATCCTTAGTCAAAAGATTGGTTTGAAACAGTTACACAGATTCTACCTGATCAGCAGCCCTTCAGTGCTTGATTTTGTGATAACATTTTGGTGCGTCTGCCGGGAGCTTGAAGATTACTCATTACCGAAAACTTGAGACTGAACTTCTGAAGGTAGCAGAAGCCCAGGAAGGTGTTTGAGGCTGCATTCTACCTTGTTGACTCCATTCAATCTTAAAGTTAAAAAGGTGGCTTCGAGAGGAAGATACACAAGGAGTAATCCTGACCCAAACCCACCTAGTCCAGTGGATAATCCTAACATTATCTCAAGAAGTAGACAAAGATTTTCTGATATACCAGGTACTTCAAACATTTCAAAATCTTTGTTTCTTGAATTTTCAAGAAGTCCTGAAAATAAAATTGTTGATGATAAAATTCAAGAGGTGTTGTTGAGGTCTGAAAACGAAGAAGAATTGATTGGAATTATTTTAGATTTACAAAAGAGAGGCATTGATACTTCATCTTTAGTGTCTCAAAAAGATAAAGAAGAGTTTTGGGAGGTTGTTACTGCAGAATTGTTATTAGAAGAAGAGGATTTAAATCAGCTCAAACAGCTTGATCCTTTTGAAGTATTGCTCAAATCTAAAACTGGTTTACCTCTCCCTGATTGGAGTTCTTTTGTCAGTGGTTTGCAAAGTCCAAATAGTCCTTTCCGTACCAATACTTTATCTTCTGCCTCAGCTAGTCCAAACAGTTCTCAGACATCATCTCACACTAAATCTTCTCCCTCTGGTCACACAATACCTACTGCCACTGCTCCTCCATTCATTATGGTCGTACCTACTAGGTATGCTCCTCTAGATCTACCTGTTGTTTTACATGATCTTCCTAATAAATATGCTGCTAGGATTCCAACATGGGGAGGGGATGAAGATTTTACTGCAGAAGAACATGTGGATAGATTCAATGATTTTATTGATAGGTATGAAGTGGATGATGAAGATGTAAAACTGAGATTGTTTGCTCAGACTTTCATTGGGGAAGTCAGAAAATGGTTTAAAGCCCTAACAGCTGGTAGCATTCATAGTTGGGCTGAGTTTGAAGATAGCTTTATGAGGAAATGGGGAAATAGAACTAATCCGGTTCAAGCCTTCACTGAATACAATAGTCTAAGAAGAGCTCCAGAGGAGACTATCCAAAACTTTTCTAAGAGGTTTAATAAGGTATATAATTCTATTCCAGCACACTTGAAACCTCCTGGAGCTTTGGCATAGTTAAGATACGCTAAGTCATTTGAATCATATTTCTCCATTTTACTCAGAGAAAGAGAGTCTGCTACTCTGGCTGACATGCAAAACGATGCAGTTAAGGTAGATGCGAATATGCTTGCTGCCAAAAAATCGAAGATGGAAAAGACTAAGATAAAGGAAGAGGAGAAGCCTTCTACTTCTGCTCAAGAAGACAAGTTTGAAACCATCATGAGAACCATGGAAACGTTGATGGATCGATTAGCACTTGGGAATACTGTTGCTCCCCAAGCACAGCAAGAGCCTAGATTTAGAAACCCTCAATTTAGAAGGCCTCAAAATCAGCAAAGGCCAAGAGACAATAGAAATCAGCAGGTAGATCCTCCAGTGAGACCTCCTTTTCAACAAAACTTGGTGGATGAAGAAGAAGAACCTGAAGTACCTGAGGAATCTATTCATTGCTTTGATGAAGAAGGGTCAGGAATTTTCTTGACCAAAGAGGAACATGATGAGTCCAGCATGACAAAGTCAGAGGAAGAACCTTCAAATTTTTTAAAGGGCTATCAGCATGCTATTTTTGAGATACAAAAACAGTATAATATCAGGAATAGAGATGTTCCTATTACAGCAAACAAAGCACAAATCAAGAAGAATATCTCAAAGACAACTGATGATAAGAAGGAGAAAGCAAAGGTAGGTGAAAATAAGGTTGATCCTCCTCTTGACAAAAAGGACATTCAAATTGCTTCTCCTCTTAAAGAAGGTGACAAGTCTACCTCTATTTTTAATATTGAGAATGAGATTGCAAAAATTAAGATATCAATTCCTTTTAATGAAATTCTCAAGGTGGATAAATATAGAAGTAAAATTGTTGAAATGCTCAATTCACAACCAAGGGTGGCTGATATCCTAAATGTGCAAGAAGATAATCCTATTATCTGCTTGGGTCCAAGGCTTGAGGATGAACAAAATGAAGAGTTCCCTCCTTTCTACATAAGCATCACTATTCATGATATGACTTTACATAATGCTATGTTAGATTCGGGAGCATCACATAATCTTATGCCTAAAGTAATTATGGAGAGATTGGGGTTAGAAATTACTAGGCCATATAAAGATTTATTCTCCTTTGACTCTAAGAGAGTTCGTTGCATAGGTTTGATAAAAGATGTGGTTGTGGGACTACAACAAATTCCAGCAAAAACCACTGTTATGGATATTGTTGTTGCAGACATCCCACCTAAGTTTGGAATGCTGCTTTCAAGGTCTTGGGCAGCCAAAATCAGGGGCACAATGCAAATGGATCTCACATATGCTACTATTCCAGTGTTTGGTGAGCAGAGGAGGTTGTACCGAGAAACAAGGATGGCCTACATGGTGAGTAGCAAAGAAAAACCTCAAAATTTTCCTATTTATTCATGTGATACTGGTCTTGGTTCAGCTATCCTTTTTAATGAGTCAGTTGGGAGAGAATTGGAAGAAGAATCAGTAGAGAATAAAAGTCATGAAGGACAGCCAGGAGATGAAGAAAATGTCATGGGCTACTGGTCATTATACTTTGATGGAGCAGCAGGGAAAGAAGGGGCAGGAGCTGGAATTTGGATTACTAGTCCAACTGAAGAAAATAAGTTTCTGTCATACAAACTTAACTTTGATTGTACCAATAATATGGCTGAATACGAATCTCTAGTGTTAGGCCTGGAAACCTTGATAGAATTGAAGGCAAAAAGCATTGCTGTTTATGGAGATTCTGAATTAATCATAAAGCAAGTTCAAGGTGCTTATCAAACAAAGGATGCAAGGATGAGAGCTTATAGAAATTTGGTGTTGGAATTGTTGGAAAAGTTTCAATCGTACACCTTCAGTATAAAAACCAGAGATCAAAATTCTATTGCAGATTCTCTTGCTATTGCAGCCAGTCTTTTTAGTATTCCTAAACATTCTTCTGATAACTATGAAGTGAAGGTTCGTCATAGGCCAATCATCCCAGATAATATCCTAAACTAGTAGGTCTTTGAAGATGATCAGCAGGTAAGAAATTTCCTAGAGTTGAAAGGAGAGTTTGAGCATAATCAAATTGATCAGCAGAATATGTTAGCAGAGACAAAGGAAAAGTCTGAGGTGTTGCAGCTGCAAAACAATCTAATTCCAAAGGGTCTTATTCCACTTGAGAAACTAATTGATCAGAATGATGTGTTTAAAGCACCAAGATTGCAAGCCAATGAAGAGGAAATAGAGAGCTGTAATTTAGGTGACTCAGTGGTGCCTAAATTAGTCAAAATTTCAAAGTTTTTATCAGCTGATATGAAGGTTAAGTATGTTGAATTGATGAGGAAGTTTATTGATGTTTTTGCATGGAGCTATGCTGATCTAAAGCAGTATGATTCTTCAATCATACAACATACTATCCCAATTAAGCAAAATGAGAAACCTTTTAAGAAGAAATTAAGGAGAATTAATCCCCTTCTGATGCCACTGATAGAAAAGGAGGTAAAAAAGCTTTATGATGCTAAGATTATTGTTCCAATCAGATTTTCAAATTGGCTTGCTAACTTGGTACTAGTCAGAAAAAAGAATGGGGAGATTAGAATTTGTATAGACTTCAGGAATTTAAACAAGGCTTCACTGAAGGACAATTACCCTCTTCCCAAAATGGATTTTATTCTGCAAAATATTGTTGGATCACAAAGGATGTCTATGCTTGATGGATTCTCAGGGTATAATCAGATCCTTGTTCATCCAGATGATCAGGAGAAGACAGCTTTCACTACACCATGGGGCACATTTATGTATGCAAAAATGCCTTTTGGTCTCATGAATGCGGGAGCCACTTTCTAGAGGGCTATGGACATTGCTTTTGCTGAAGAAAAAGATAAATCAGTGGTGGTATATCTTGATGATATCACAGTCTTTTCAAAGAAGGAGGAGGACCATTTAAAGCACCTAGAAAGGATCTTGCTCAAGTGTAGAAGGTTTTGTATTTCTCTAAACCCAACCAAGAGTATCTTTGCTTTGACTTCTGGCAAATTGCTTGGTCATATCATCTTTGAAGAGGGAATTAGGATTGATCCTAATAGAGTTAGTGCTATTCAAAGGTTAGATTTGCCAAGGATCAAGAAAGAGGTTCAATCTTTTCTTGGTAAGGTTAATTTTGTCAGAAGGTTCATTCCTAACTTTGCTGAAGTAGTTAAACATATTACAAAGATGCTAAAGAAAGGAGCAGATTTTAAGTGGACAGCTGAAGCAAAGAAGTCATTTGAAGAAATCAAAAAAGCACTTACTCAAGCACCAGTTCTTATCAGCCCTGATTTCACCAAAGAATTTCTGATCTTCACATTTGCTTCAGAAGATACAATAGCTGGAGTCTTGTTGCAAAAGGGGAGTCAAGGTATTGAACAACCCATTTCTTTCTTTAGCAAGACATTGGCTAATGTTGAACTGAAATATAATATCTTAGAAAAACAAGCATATGCATTGGTGAAAGCAATTAAGGATTTCAGAATTTATGTGTTGAATTCTCATATTATTGCATACGTGCCAAGTGCTGTTATAAAAGATATTCTTACACAAGCTGACC
>APFE030805646.1:16765-27993 GCA_000404065.3 Pinus taeda | reverse complement strand
TTCCTGGAATTAGATGAATAGCATGATCATGATCATGAATAGGTGGGAGACCTTTGGGAGTCTCAAATACCTTGAAATGATTGTCCAAGATGTTTTGGAGATCTAGAGAAATAGATGATTCTGATGTGGAAACATCTAGCGAACATAGTTGTGCAATTACACCTCTTTGTTGCTTTTTTAGAAGCTTTGTCATACCGTTAGAGTTGATTATCTTTCCTAGTTTCCCTGCAATACACCTTAATTCAACTTCCTGTCCTTCCACAGAAAATTTCATGAAATGTTCTTGAAAATTAAAAGCTATTGTACCCAAGGATTGTAGCCATTGGACTTCTATTACAACATCAACACCTCCCATTGGAATGGAAAGCATTGGGCTAGTTAATACATATTCTCCCATGGATAGCTTGATATTGTGGCAATTTCCAGAGCAATTTATCGTTCCTCCATTTGCAATCATCACTTGACAATCTGGTGCTTGATATAGGAAGCAATTAAATTTTTTTGATATCTTACAATGAATAAAATTATGGGTACTCCGTGAATTAATCAACACTATTACCTTTTTCTTCTTGATTTGTCCTTCTATCTTAATGGTTTGAGGAATGGTAATTCTAGCCAATGCATTAATAGATATGGTTAGATTCATTTTTTCTTCATCTAGGTTTGTTCCTGGAGTATATGCTCTTCTTTTGACCTTTCTTTCTCCTTTTCTTCTTCCACTTCACAATCTATGTAGAATAATTTCTTCTCGGCACACTTATGACCTTTAGTGTAGTTTTATCACAACTGTAACAAAGCCCTTTTGCTCTTTTTTCTTCCAATTGTTGTGGTGTCAACCTTATAGGTTATGGGAGACTAGGGGCAACAACACTTCCATCTTTATAGTTGCAAGTGGTACGCTTCCTGGTTACCATAATTTTGCTTTCCATTTTTCTTGCTAACCTGAATGCCTTCTCTAATGAATCAGGTTCCCAAAGGTGAACATCATGTTGAATATTATCCTTTAAAGTCCCTATGAACACATCAATCCTATACTCATCTAGAATTTTTTTACCCTTATGTTTAATTTTTTGAACTCCTCAATGTGCTCCATTATTGAACCCTTTTGTTTGAGACTTATCAATTGGCTAAAAAAAGTGTTTCTTTTTGTATCCTCATAATGTGTTGTCAATTCTTTCGTAAAAATTGTCCAAGTGATAATTTGTTTATGAGAGCAAAGCCATTGATACCATACAAACTGATTTGGTTCCAAAGATAAAGTTGCAATACGTACCTTTTGTGTGTTTTGCACATTATTGAGATCGAAAAATTGCTCCATCTATAATATCCATCTTGCGGGATCCTTACCATAAAACTTCCTCATATTGATTTTTGGAATATGGTGGGTCTTCGATACAACATTAGAGTCTATGAAATCATGATTAACATTTCCTTTGTTCTCCTCATGAGTTTCCTTTACTACCCTTTCACCATTAGTAAACATTTCTTGTAGAAACTTTGTTAAATCTTCTTTCAATTTTGTTTTCAAATCTTCCATGCCTATCTTCAAATATTCCATGTCTGTCTTCAAATATATCTTCAAATCGTCCTTCTTAGCTTCCACATCATTCATCTTAGCTTCTACGCATTTCTTTAAACAATCCATCTTAGCTTCTACGCCTGTCTTTAAACCATCCATCTTAGCTTATACATCTTTCTTTAAACCATACATCTTAGATTCTATTCCTTTTTTTGCAAGTGACACTTGTTGCAATTGGTCTCGTAATTTTGATATATCATGTTGCATTTCTTCCTCTTCTTCATGAGTCATGCTAGGGATTTCAGGTTGCTTACTAAATGTTTGCATTTTCTTTTCTCGAGGCATCAATTATTGATAATAATGCTTTACTATTCCCTTTGAATTCCTTCAAACTAATTTTTCAAACCAAGCTTATGCAAAAATTAAAAAACAACTACACCCCTTTTTTCACTTTGTAGGAGCTTGATATTGAATCTGATGTATCTTAGTAATTTCAGATCATCCAATTCTGAAATTGTGAATTGTGGTAGTGCTCTGTGTCCTCTTTCCAATGCCACTAGTCTAATCCAAATTGGATTCTCCAGGGAAGAGTTATGCCAAATCTCCCATAGTGACCGGATTATAGACTAGTTCAGTAGAGAAAACTTGTATGATGTGCCACGAGTCACTGTTTTAACCATTGGCTCTGAAAAATATATACAAGAAACTATAGTCCATCCTCTTTCTGTACCTTCTTATGAAATTCCAATCCGATGTTCAGAGAGAAAGTTATGATGATTTTCCTCAGATCACCTGTTTGGAATGTAATTCAGGAGTCTGCAAAAAGACCAATTTCCTCAGATCATATCTCTGTAAATATAGTGCGAAAATCTCTAAAATTCAGACCCAAGGTTTAGTGCGATTTTGTCTCAAATGGGTTTTTTTTTTAGCTTTTGAAATGTCACAAAAAAAAGTTATAGTGAAAATTCCACGATGACCTATTTAGAGCAACGAAACCCTAGAATCCAATGCTCTAATACCAAATGTTATGAAACCAGCTCACAAAAAGATAGAAAAGATAGTTGAACGCCTTAGAGTTCAGCCTATTCGAGGGGAAAAGCTCCTTTACATTACACAAATGAACAATTCTTAGATGATTCAAATTACAAAACCTCCTTTCTATATATAGGAGTCTAAGGAGTCACAATATAACCCAACCAACCTAACAATAATAATATAAAGCCACAAAAATAATAATAGAGGAATTCTATGGGGCACAGTAATAACAATATGGGGAAAATAGGGGCACATCAATATTAATAAGAGATACAACTACAATAGTAATGGGGTAATCACTAGTATTATAGGGACCTAACACTTTTATCTTCAAATGCCATAAGTGACAATCTTGATCAGACTCACCTTCTTCACTATTTGAAATATCATCATTGTCTTGATGTGTATAAAAAGTTCTATTGTTATCAAACCTCTTCCTATTTATTTTTGCAACTTATTTTCCTTTCTCCTAATTTTCTCTATAGGGACACTTAGCAGCATAATGACCAACTCTACTAGAAGCAAAACATTTGAAATGAAGCTTATATCTGAATCTTCCAGGACCCACTTAGAGTTTCCTTACAAAGTTTGCATCTTCTTCTTTTGATACATAACCTTATTCTTCCTTTTCTTTTCCTTTTGCAGTGCCTTTGAATGATGCTTCTCTCATGTCTAAATGACCACATTTCCTCATCTCAAATGTTTTAATATTCCATGGAGTTGATCAAGTATGAGATATTTTAAATCTTGCATTTCTTCAATAGCAGAGACTTTGGAATCGAACTTCGGAGTTAGAGAGCTCAAAATATTTTCAATAGCAATAGCATCTTTTATTTCTTCACCAATATTTTTCATGGAATTAACAATTTCATCTACTCTAACAGAAAATGTTGCAATGCTTTCAAAATTATGCATTTTCAATGTCTCATACTGTATTCTAAATGTTTTAAGTTTAACACTTTTTACCTTCGTGTCACCCTCATATATTTGGATAATATTATCCCACATTCCCTTTGTTGTATTCAGCTGCATTAGCTTCAAAAACTCAGACTTGTCCAAATTTCCCAAGATGGAATTTACAACTTTTGCATAGGTTTCACACTGTTTCTTTCCTCTAGTATTTGAAGGAATAGAGGTTGGATATTGATATCCATTTTCAACAATTTCCCATACTTCAGCTCCCAGTGCCTGAAAGTATGCTATCATCCTAACTTTCCAAAATACAAGGTTAGTTCCATTAAATATAGGAGGTGTGATAGAAAATACTGCTTCGTGACTGCTCATCTTGATGGATCTCCTTTAAGAAATCAAGCTTCTTCCAAAGAACCCACTCTAATTCCAATTGTTGGGAAATATACTAAGTAAGGGGGGGGGGGGGGGGGGGGGGGTGGGCAAATAAAAATTCAATAAAACCATTAACCTTTTCAATTTCATATCTTGATTTTTGTAAGCGACTTTACTATTGGTAACCTGCATGTGTACATGACTGTTATTCATAAAACTAGCGTATATCTAGTAAAAAATAATTTTCAATTAATTCTTATTTTGTTTATATTAATCTAGTGCATCAGTACATCATTCAACATTATATAAATAGTAACCATGTGAAGCAAGAACAAAACAAACCACCACACATATAATCAACACACATGAACATCGGGATTTAAGGTTGAAACCTAGTGTGGGAAAAAAACAAGGTTGTCGTCATTTCTCTCTTATTTTTAATATAAATAAAAAATTCTTACAATATTGTATTGGAGTAGACTCATACCAACACATAGTAACCCACTTGCAAAAGGATACAACCTTCAACCTTTCTCAGGCACCCATTGGAAGGTAGCTCCAACCCCCTGATCTTGTTTATCGACACCCTCCTGAAGGGAGCTCTAACCCCCTGATCTAATTTACTTGCTTCCACTGGAAGGAAACTTAAACTCACTCATTGAAGGATCCAATCCTCAACACCTCTGTGGACCATGTTTCATAAAGTTTCATATTGGATCCACCTGATACAACACATCACAACTGTAGGCCATGTTTCATCAAATTTTCAAATTTGACCCACTACCAACATTTAAGCCCAAAACCAAATATTAAAATTGAAACTGATTAATGCAACAAATCACTTAGTCATCATCAGAATCAACCAATATTTGACCCAATTTAATCAACCATCAACTGAAACCCAATCACCAAATCAACCAAAACTCAACCAGTGAATTGAAACCCAAATCAATCAAATTAAACAATTAGAATAGTCAGATCACTCTAACTAAAGTACCAATCAACATACTGCACATCACAAAAACTAGATTCTATTACTACAAACCCTTATTAACCATATATCAAAATATATACACTACTATACAGTAGCAAACCCACATGTGTACGCTTTCCATGAAGCATACCTGCATAAAGATCTTAAACCACTAAATCCTGAAAATTAAACTTCTATCACTCTGAAATAAATACTGAATCATACAGAGATCCAATGCACCATTCTAAAATAGTCACAAAACCTTTACCGAACTTCAATCACAAACAAAAAGTATCATCATCATTATTCAATCAATCAATCCTTAATGAAAACATCATTGTTGAAGCCCATATGACTTCATTCACAGACAATAGAAACATAGCAAGATTGATTAAACTGATTAGGCATCATTTTTATCAAAACCCTACTTTCTATATGCACTTTCCTCAAAGCATATCCACATGAATACACACTTTTAAGGAAATAAAACTGCATATAGATTAGAATATATACATGAGTTATGAGTATCAAACCCACATGTATACGTGCCTTTACGGTTATAAAACCTACATACAGATTTGCAATTACTGGCACAAAAACTTCGCTGCATCACATAACTTCAGACATACCCAGATCTCAGTGTAAATGAAAAAACATATGTTAAGACACCATCAACACAACTCAAATCATCTCATAATTAATATTTTCATCTCAGATCTATTGGATCTGATCCATCATCAAATTCTCGGGTGCATACTTAGTTTTAGATCAACCAAAACATCAACAACCCATTACATGTATATTTTCTTCATATCTAACTATTCATAAAACATTCATCACTTGCATAGTCAATCACTTTGATCTTCTTCTCGTTATGTAGCTTAGCCCTTATCCAATACCACAAGTCAAAACCATACTCTAGTTGATGGTTTTCTTAGATGAGATCAAAACATTCGTTGTTGGGCTCAATACCATAGGTCAATACCATGGTAAGGAACCTATTTAGAATACCATAGTGTAGAAAATGAAAGCGCCTTTTCTTCTTCATACCCACATGTGTACACAACGTTTCTTCACAGAACCTGTGTATACTCTACTTTTCTTCACAGAACTTGAGTGTGTACAGTACTTTGCTTCATAGAACCTATGTATAATTGACTTAATAAAACCTATGTATACTTGACTTTGCTTCACCGAACCTGCATATACTTCTTCAAAATTCATCTTTATCATTCCTTTGTCTTTGAATTGCTGTGCTTTTGACCAAACACTCTGTCAGATGTAGACACATCATGTTAACATCTTCATGAAGTAGGTTTCCATCAAAGGACAAATCGTCAAGTAGGTGTCCATCAAGGACAACACATTAGTCATAATGGAAACAAACTCAACCCACTAAGGGATTCCAAAGAATTTTTCTAATGAAGGTTTCTAGGACTAGTAAATCAACACAAGCTGTTATAAGGCTTCTAGTGCATTGTCCAACCAAGGCTCCCAGGAACTAATAACTCAACCCATGCTAAAGGAAACATGAGATCCAACCAGAAAAACAAAGAAATGAACCCACAAAACAACATTATGGCTATCTAGGAAATGGAAAGTCTAGGTAAGTCCACTATTAATCTAGGCAATCCTCCATGCCAGTGAGAAATCATGACCAATAAAACACATGTATATGCCATACATGCCAAAGCTATTGAGGAAAACATACATGCAGCTTGGTACCTGCAAGAAAAACCTGTTGTAGCTATTGATCCTGATGTCCTCTCTTGCTCTTCCTTTTCCTTCTTGCTCCAAAACTCCAAGTATGCCACACTCCTCCAAGAGTGCCCAAAGAAACTCTAAGTGTCCATTAATATGAGAGAGAGAGAATAGAGATAGAGTTCCAAAAACCAAACTGGCTAAAGTCTATGTACTAATACTCAAAAGCCCTTTTATGAATGAGACCTCTATTTTCTTCATTTTCCATTATTTTCCTCCATTTTCCTCCTCACATGCAACCTGTGACCTTTCACCTCCCTTTTCTCCCAGTTTCCATTATTTTCATAAATAAATGTGCCAAATTGCCATTTTTTCTTTCCACGCATATTTTTCCCCAACATTCTACTTGGAATAAGTGTTCCATCAACTGTGGTTATTATTTTTCCTTTATTAACTTTTATTACATGGAATTTTCACCAAGGTTGTTACATAATGTATGTTTGTTAGTGGGTAAGCCTAGATTTGGGTTTGACTAAAGTTCTATTGTGCATCGAAAGAATCAGTCAATAATTGTAGATATGTACACAAGTTTGTCTCAGAAAAAATGTACATACATGGGCCTGCCTCTAGGTACTCTCGGGTCGATTCTACAATATGGACGTATATGTATGTGGATATGGTTTTATAAATGTGCGTACACACATGGAAGTATTTTGTAAGGGTCATGTACATATGCTAAGGTTTCTGAATTATGAGCAATTAATGATGTATGATCAGTCTTGCTATGATTGATGTTGTTTGTTGATGAGGCCTTCTTCACAATGGTATGTATGTGATAGTTCTGGTGAAGTAGAATTGTTTATGAATGAAATACTGAACTATATTGATGTTGGTATGTAATGATCTATATATAGCTAGAGATTTGTGATGAAGGATATATGTGTCTATGATTGATTTCAATAGTGCAGTGATTCAATATGAGGGATTAGTGTTTCTGAGATCTGTATGCAAGATCAATTAAGGAAAAATGTGTGTATACACAGGTATTATGCATAACAGTAGCGTATAAATTTTGACATATTGTTGATCAAGGCTTTCAGTGGTAGCAATTGCTTTTAGTGACAAATAATAGTGTATGGGTTGATGATTGATAGTGTATTCACATGATATATTCTAGTTTAGTTTGATTTGTTGTAATGAGATTTAGTGATTGATTTGTTTTAGTTGATTCAATGATTTGATGATGGTAGTGGGTCTAGTTTGAAAATTTGATGAAAGGTGGCCTACAGGTTGTAGTGTTTTGATCAGGTGGATTCAGTTTAAAACATTTTGAAAAGTGATCCAAAAGGAATCAAAGAAAATGGGGTTGTAGCTCCTTTCCAGTAGGTGTGTTTGAGAAAGGGAGAATGTTGTAGCCTTTTGAAGGTGGGTGCCTACGTATTGGTATGAGTCTTCATGAGTACAATATCGTAAATAATATTCTTTTAAAAGAAGAAGATAGACATGACAACGATAGTGTTTTTTTGCCACATTGGGTTTCTACCTAAAATATCGGTGTTCATATGTATTAACTATGTGTGAAGGTTTATTTTGTTTTCACTGCAATTGATTATTGTTTAATTAATGCCTAGTGAAGGGCTAGTACACTAGTACAAGTTAAAATGATGAAAAATTAATTGAAAAGATAGTTAATTGGATATACGTTGGTTATATGCATAATGATAGCATACATATGCAAGCTTACTTCATTAAAGTTGTGTACATAAATCTAAATAGAAAATTAGAAGGTCAAGTAAGTTTCAAAATACTAATTCACCCCACCCCACCCCCCCCTCAATATTTTTCCTAACAAAACCACTATTGTTGTTGTCTCTATCTTCTTTCTTATGATATAAATAAAACTATTGAATTTGTACTGATGTAGTCTCTTGTTAGTATGCAGGCACCCACCTACAGAAAGCTACAATCTTCTCTCATTCTCCAGCACACACTGGAAGGGAGCACCCACACACATGATCTCATTTACCAGATTCTAGTGGAAGGGAGCTCCTACCCCCTTTATGAAGGATGCAACCCTTAGTTTGTTGTGGACAAATTTTTAGAATGTTTCAAACTAGATCCACCTGTCAAACAATCATTAACCCAATATGTAGGCCACCTTTCATCAAATTTTCAAACTGGACCCATATCAATCGCAAACCCAAACAAACTAACGCATTGAATTTGAGATATTGTACCACTGCAAATCAACTGAACTTATGAAGTATTAAATCACTAAATAAAAACCCATCGATATATAACAAATATTAAGTTTTGTACATGATTGTACTGAATAAGAATCGTGTGTATACATGTTTACTCTATATAATACTTGCACATAGATCTCAGAATATTGAATATTGATCATCAATCACTGAATCATATATAGATCATTTATCAGTCACGGATCACTTGAACCAATCATAGATTACTAAATCAAACACAGATCACCATATTGTAGCACCATGATTAATCAATAATCATAGCCAGCTCAACTCAACCAATACTATCAAACATAAATTATCATGATAGAGACATCATTAACAGATAACAACAAACATAATAGAAATGTTCAAATATCATCAATAAGTCATACTGCAAAACCCTATAATATATACCCAACTTCCTTGTAGTTGATCCACATATGTACACACTTATAATTCACAACACTTGCATACAGATCTGCACAAACTGGAAAATTATTTCACAAAAACTATATGTGACCCTACAAAGACAGATCCGTGTATGTACGTGACTATTCTAAAACACACTTGTGTACTGATTTGTAAAACTTTTGTTGCAAGCAAAAATTCACTTTTTGTAACCTTTACTGTCAATACTATAGACTTCTGAATAAATCATTTAGATCAAAATATCATAGTTTCATCAATATTATCTACTTAGACATTTTCAACATGTAAATCAATCAAGCATATATGTGAACATATTTCATATCTTTCAGATATGAGTCTTCTCCTTTGTTGTTGGTGGAGACCTATTTTAGATCAAATCATGCATAGACAACCCAATACTTTCCCACCAAACATCTTGAACTCCATCTCTTTATATAGTATTTTCCTTAGTCAATACCTTATGAAAATACCTTGGTTAGTTCATATGTATTCTTTGACAAGATAAAATATTCATTTTCGCTCCAAATACTATGGGCCAATACCATGGTAATGACCCTTGGCATCCAAAATACCATGTTGTAGATTATATATGTGAATTTTACTCATCGGATCTACGTATGTACATGACCTTTATTCTGAGGATCCACATATACTTTCTCAAACTTTGTTCTTGTCATCCATCTATCTTTGAAGTGTCATTCCTCTATCCATAACCTATAAAATACATAACCATCTTATTATTGTAATGTTGACATCATTATCAAGTAGGTTTCCATCAAGGACAACACATTAGCCATAATGCCAACAATCTGTGCCTTTGGACTTAATGGCAACCATTTTAGTGTTTGGTCATAACCTGCAAATACCTACAAACACACTTGAAAATACCAAGAACTCTCACCAATAATTTTTCTAAAAACACCAAGATTTTATTCCCCTTTGACATCAAGGGAAAAGGGTTGACTAATTCTAAATGAATACTTCTCTCCCCCTATGTAGAGAGGATCACTATAGATCTAATTTATTGAGCCTTTTGACCATGCTCCCCCTAAGCCTATGCAGAACCTTTTGAAGGTATTCAATAAAGAACAAGACTTTATGATTTGACCAAACATGACCTTTCCTGTTACCAATGATTCATGATTACATAAATCACCCAACACAATGGGATTACATATTTGACCCATATTACATTAATTTCCCAAGCTAAGGTGATTACATACAAGGCATGACTTGATGCCAACATTACATCAATGTCTCAAAAGTACAAAACATGACTCAATAGACCATACATGACTGAATATTACAATGATTACATCATGGGTGTTTACATAGATAACCAAAAATAGGATCTCAACAATAAGGTTGTAGGATCATGATAGTCATCATCAACCACCATATACCATATAGGAGCCTGCAACATGAATATTTGATAGTAATAATGAGCATGCTCATGAAGAATTAACATAGGGCAATGAAGCATCAACCTTTTCAGCATCATTAAATCATAGCAAACACATCCTCCTCATCATTGATAACAAGTGATAGAATAAAAACAAATAGATCTCGAGCAGTGACAATACAACATATGAAACCATAATTCCAACAAGGGATACTGGCTACTCCCCATGAACCAACAAATTTTAGCAAAACAATGTCATAAATAGAAGAAATGATGAATGCACATAGCAGGCTTCCCCTGAATCTATGTCATTTTTACCAATCACTGAGATGTATATGTGTCTCTATAACTCAGACACCGTGTAAATCTATGCTTTTCCTTCACATCATCCATATACAAAAAGTAATTTACAGCCTTAGCTCCACTTGAACATGAAACACCTCTTAGAATAATTAGCAGAGTGATGAATTAGGAATCATTCCTAATTTTTGTCTGAGATATTCAAAGGAATCATGTGAAAGTGGATTTGTAATATATCTGCAACTTGTTCCTTTGAAGGAACATATTCTTACTTGACCTTTTGTTCAAGCACCTATTCTCTTAGAAAATAGTTATTATAACATTTGTTATAACTAATAAAAA
>APFE030805646.1:0-13765 GCA_000404065.3 Pinus taeda | reverse complement strand
CATTCTTATTCTGTAGCACTACACCTTGTTCTTTCATGGCCTGATTTAAAAATTCGAGTCCATAAATGCATTTCTTCAGATCCTCGACCTGACTATTCAAATTGAGAGTAGAATCCTCCTTAACAAATTCTTCCTACTTTAGAATATTCTCAATAGTTGACTTGAAGCAAGTGTTGGTGTTGTCAAGAACAATATCAATATCTGAAATTTTGATGTCACAGGGTGTCTCATCACCCTTCATTTCATCATCACGTTGTGTTTCATCATCTTTCACTTTGTCATCACATTGTATATCATCACCCTGTACATCAACATTACATTACGCTTTATGACCTTGAGCCTCTGCTGCACCCTTCTCTTCACTGACATCTGGTGTCTTAGAGGTCTTCCTCTTCTTCATTCTTCCAACTAACACTAATAGAGGAGTAACATCTTCCTCTTCGAGGTATCCTGCACTAAACACTATGTGAACCATAGCATCTGGAAGGAGTGAGAGATTGTTCTCATTTTGCGAACTAGGTTGGGAATCATCTACATTTATCAAAGAGGTTTATTGAGTATGCCCCTCTCTCGATGAGTTAAACCTCTTCTTAAAAAAACTTTTAGTTATTCTCTTCAAAGGGAAAGGGTTTTTGGTTATGGTTGTGTGTTTCTCTTCTTGCACTAGTTCTTTAGGCAGGGTCTTTTTCTTCTTATTAGTTTGTGGGGTGAGGGTTTTATCCATCTGTTCATATTTTTCCTTCCTACTCTTACCCTTCTTCGCGGGTGACTCCACTATGTTTCTTCCTTGTAATTCCTTAAATAACCCTCTTGAGGTCACATTTTTACTCTCTAATTCCTTCCTAACCAGAATTTATATCAACCTGTAATGACATAGCTTGAACCCAACCTGACTCTCTTCACTTTTATGAACACCCTTCAACATTGTTTCCAAACTTTTATGCAAGAAGTAAGGAAAATTAATCAACTTACCTGACTCAAAGTGTAACAACAAGCGGGTGTGATATAAGAAGGTTAGTGAATATTGTCCCTCGCAGGTGAGGCACTTCTGCAAAATGTAGAGTAAGTGTGCCCATTTCTTGATCATATCACTTTGTTTCAGTCTACATTTCTAGTCCACTTTTTTCTTTTTATTGACTACAAATCTACGCCAAGCCCCTTTTTCGAGATCTCCTTTCTTGAGCCATTGCTTACCTGTGGTCTCCAGCCCTGTAGCCTGAAGAATAGTCTGCTCTATCACTTCAAACTCTAGAGATCCTACCTTTGCTCTGCATCCATCAAAGGTTAGGGAAAATTCTAATGCCACGACCAAATCAAAACCATCAAACTTTAGCAAGAACAAGACAAATCCTACTTCCTACATTATGGACAGGTTGTTCTTGTACTCCAGCATTTGCTCTACTTCCTTCACGGACCATGGTTCAATTTGAACAGGTGCCGTTGCTTGTTCGAATTCACTCAACTACTCAGGATTTGAGAGAATTAATTAGCAAGCGGGGTCAGGACTGAGAAATTCGAAATTTTCGAATGAACTGGACATTGGTATATTGATTTTTTTTCTTTAACAATCACACTCATGAAAATCTTAGTTCTTGGGAAAGGATGTGATATAGCCTGATCTAGTTATGCATGCACTAATAATTATTGGTGGTTGGCGACAATAATGGAGGAAGTTATGTGAGAAAATGTGAGGTGTTATATGAGCAGGTCATCATTTAATTATCAGTAGGCTTTTCAAAAATGAACGTTGGATTCTGGGAGATTTTTGCACACATCCTTTGATTAACTCATGATTTCATACAAGGCACATGTTAACTTACATAGAGATAGGTTTTCATAATTAAATGTCCATGTACTTAAAAAATATTTCCTAATTAGTAATAATGAACAAAGTCTAATCATCTCTGAAAGAAAATCATTGCATGACATCATTTTAAAGTAGTGCAGCCAGTTATGCTTGAGTGAAATTTTTGTACTAAACATAAAAATAAATCCCCTTTTATCCTTGGACAAAAATTTGGCCTCAAGTGTGCATTCCTGCACCATAACATACATTCTTGCAATAATCCATTTTTGGTTCATGCACTCGAACATATATTCTTTCACTGAAGACTACTACTGTTCCTGCACTGGGCACATGTTCTTATGCTCGGGGAACACATCAATGAGTGTTCCTGCATGTAAGATTTAATATTCTTGCACTAGAAAGTACATTCTTGTACTAAAGGACATCATTGTTCCTACACTAATTGATGTTGCAGAATATTTGAAAATAGTTTCTAAAAAATATAATCCGTGGGATAAATCTTGAAAGATTTGCAAGATTTCCAAAGGATGTTTTATTCGCTAGTTTCTTGGTAGTGATACATGCCTTTTGATCTAATCCATGAATTTTCATCAAATGTTTCAATACAGTCCATGAGGGAGAAAAGAAGTGGGAAAGGAGTAAATTTCATAATGTAAAAGAAATTCAACAGGGAATTCAAGTGTGAAACCACCAAGAGAGTGTACGGAAAAAGGGAAAGGGACAAATAAATTTAGGGGAAAAGAGGGAAAAACGAAATTGGATAGGGGAAGTTTCTTTAGAATAAGGGGAAAGTTCATTTCCATAGGATGAAGAAGAAAAAAATAGAAGGGAATTTACGAAAAGGAAATAGAAGAAGGGCTAAATTTCACATCAAAAATCTACCTAAATAGTATTGAACCAAAAGTAAATGTAGTGGGAATTGAGTATTGCTTTCATAAAAAATTATGTGTCAGTTGCCCCAAACATAGAAAAGGGCTTGTTCCTGCACTTAAAAACCTGCTTTTCTTGGTGACAATTAGCACATATAAATATACAACAACATTTCCATTTTATTATAATTTCGATCTTCCTGCCAACATGGTAGTTTTCAGGCTGATACTTCTATGACCATGTTAGTAAACTGATTTTCACAATCATAGGAAAAGATTTTTTTTCTTGTTTTAAAATTAGTTATTTTCGTTATTATTTTTATTTTCTTTATTTTTGGAAAGAACAAATCAGATCTAAAATAGGTTATCATTGCCACCTACCATCTCTAGCTCACATTGTTGTTGCACTTGTTGCATGAAGTCTTCCTTTGTGAGTGGTTGAAAATATACCTTGAGTCTATACCCGTTCCCAAGGAATATTGAATCTTGCACATCAATAGTTTTGATCTCTATAGCCTCATTCTCAAAAATTCTGACTACTTCATAAGGTCCCATCCAACGTGTATGGAATTTTCCTTTGAAATGTTTAAATCTAGAGTCATAAAGAAGTACCCAATCACCTGGTTGGAACTGCTTCTTCTTGATAGAATTGTCATGCCAATTTTTGCATTTTTGTTGTAATAACACATTACGTTGAACATCATCTCTTCCAAATTCATCTAACTCATTTAACTCTAATAGATGTTGTTGTTGTGCTTCTAAGAGATCTAATACCAATTGAACTATTGTTCGATTTCTTTTATCTAGAACTATATAAGCAAAAGAACGTGTTTCCCATATACCAACTCATATGGTGTATTTCCTGTGCTGTTACACAAGTGTTTCGGTAAGCCCATAAGGCTACAGGTCATCGGCTGGCCCAATCATTGATATGCAGATTTACTATTTTGGTGAGGATGGATTTGATCACCTTGTTGGTGGAATCCACCTAGCCATTTACTTGAGGGTGATACAAAGTGGACTTCCTATGCCAAATTTTGTATTGATCCATGACTTCCTGTTCCCAATTAAAAATAAATTGTGGTGTGTTGTCAGTACAATCTCTCTAGGAACACCAAATATAGTAAAAATTTCACTAAACAAAAATTCAACAAAAACTTTTTTTGTAGCAAAAGAAACATCTTTAGTCTCTACCCGTTTTGTAACTATATCAATGAAAACCAATATATGCTTTTGTTGGTTTGATGGGCCCTGACCCAAGTTCAACTTTAACTAGCCAAGAAAATCCCTACATATTGGCCCTTTTGGCATTAATCCATGTAGCGCAGACTGAAGTCTCACACGAAGCAGTATGGGGGGATACAGGAACCAAGTTTTTGCACCCTAAGATGGTTGTGATGTCATTTTTATACCCTAACCCTTCCTTCGTGCAAACCTATAATCCCTTTAGGGCTTATCAATGTACTTCTCTTATTCATCCTTGAAGCCTCTGCGAAAGTATCTGATCATCCTTCGTGGACCATAAATAGCCAATTCAGATGCTTACGCACCTATGTGATTATCCTTACTTCTGTGTCTACCCTGATTAGCTTAAGTATTGGTTAGCTTCAATGTGCATTATGATTATCTTCGCATAAATAGATATTCTTACTTGCGTTCATATAACAAGGTAAAATACATAGATTCATGCATCAATATAGCATTAAATCATAAACCCAGTATTCAACATAATATAATTGCAACATTCATAACATAAGTAAAATAACTCATACACAGATATCTCTAGAATAATTCTCTTTATTGATGGTTCAAATATCTAATTACAGACTCTAACTTCCTTTTGCACATAGCTACAGGGGTTTGTGCACTCTGTTGCAAACTTCTACTCTAGGCCTCTGCACACTTAGCTACAAAGCCTCTACCTATGCTAAAACTCTTCACTCTTAGCTCTCACAAACCCAAAAGCTTACCTAGGACTCTACCTCCAAACTGCCTTAGAATCTTCTAAGACTCCCTTTTTATACATTCCCTGGGCTTGTGGACCAAGGGCAAATCTCATCAAGCCGACACAAGCTATCTAAACTAAGGGTGAAAACCCTTTTTGACTGTTTTCATCTTCATGCTTCGCGACCAAAAAATACGGAGAATTTACATTCATTATATAAAACTTGGGCCTTTAGCCCCAAAACTTGGGCTTTTAACCCCAAAATTGACCCTAGGGGACTTGTTCTCAATAGGCCCCCAACACAAATCTAGTGACTCGACCGGTGTGGATATCTTGTCGCAAAGACCTCCCAGCTCCACTTATACTACTGTAACTTCGACAACGCACTGTGTTGCCACCTGCTCGACTAGCTGCTCCATCATTGGCCCCACGCTATCTGCCGGAATTTTGTGTTGTGTCACCTATAAAATAGCCAATTTTCCTTCAATGGAGGTAGGGAGTACATAGGATTCCTCTAGCTAAGGCCCAATATGGCCTTCAGTACTGCCTGCTTGTGTTGAGTTGCATCCTCCTTTTCCTCTAATGCCATCACTTCCTACAACTTCGCTAACCTTTTTGTAATGGAAATGGTGCATGTCATTGCTTTAACCTCATCATATTTCTACTGCAGCTCCCGTGCTTTAGTTTCTAGACTCTGCACATTAGGATCCTCCTATAGGCTGGTGACTACTTCGAGTGACTGCTTGAAGAGCACAGGTAATCCTTCACTATGGCATCTACAACTGCTATTGCATCTTCGACAGCGGTCGTGTGTTGCTCTTTAACCTCTGGTGGAGTCGAAGGTTGGTCCCTCAACTCAAGCTCTATAATTTTAAGGTTCATTTCAAACTAAAACTTAGCCAACATTGTTCTTGCTTTGTGCACTCTAGCAGTGAGCTTCCAAATTCTCACATCCATTAGTGCATCTTCAGGAATATCTAGTTCTAGAATAGTCTTGCATGTCTCAGCTACCACCTTGGTCATGTGCTCATTCTTTTCCATGATGGCCTTAAGAAGATCAATGGAAGAATTCTTCTGTACATCCAACTAAGTGTTGTTCAACTTCTGCTCACTGATAATGTTCAAGGCATGCTGTTCTCGAGCCCGAAGTTCGTGATCACACCATCTTGCAAGGTATGAAGTGCTTCACTTGGAAGTGTGGCCAAATTTAGCCCACCCTCTTGAGGGAACTGACAATGGCCCTGTCAGCTTCTGTTCTGTAGTTAGCACTCCATCTAGTAGGGCTATGGCCCAAGGATCCAGTGTGTGCACCATTTTTGCTACCTCTATAGTTCTAGGCACCAAACTAGTTGACGCCACATTGCTTCACCCCACACTAGTTTGTACCTGTGACGCTTGGATATGAAGCTTGTGCAGACCCATTTAAATGGCACCCAAGGCCTACTATTGTTTCTGCTCAAACTGTTACAGTAGTTCCATGATCGCATCCCTCACTGTATCACCATTGTCATTCAAATCACCTTCTATCAAGGTGATTGGGTCGAGGGATGTTTTGCTAGCCTTGGAATTCTTTCGTGAATCTACTTTCTCCTGCTCCTTGTTGTACTTATCATGGAATGGAGTAGTCTCTAGGTCTACTCTTCCCTGTTCAGATCATTGCTCTTCCTCTTCTATCTCCGGGGAAAGATATTTCTGACTCTTGTCAGAGTCATGCTTCTCCTCTTCTTCTTGCCCTTCTGTCTACTTTTTGGCAACGTGCTCCACTTTAGCTTTGTCCTCAACCTCTTTCTTCCTCTTTTCAGCCTACTATTCCATCTTTAGTCTAGAATCTTCCTTTTTATGCTTCACTGCAGACTTGTTAGACCCAACTGTCAAGTCTGAGGTCATGCACCACTCTGCTGGCGAGTGTTCGATGACCACTGCGATTGCGTCACTTGTGGCTAGGTATGGAAGGTCATACCACTTTTGATCAAGGTCCTTCTGTGCATCATCTGTGGCTAGGTATGGAAGTCACACCACTTTTGATCAAGGTCCTTCCATGCTCGCATGGAGACATAGTGGAAGTCCGTCTTGAACTCCACATACCCTACCAACTATTTAAAGACAATATGTGACAACTAGGCTTTATAGTTGATGGCCATGTTAATGCTCATCTCCATCAAGATCCAAAATATCTTGCTATCCTTGAACCTTTGAGGGTCCTTGGTGGCCCAGAGTGAAGAGAAATTTGCTACTTCCGGTAAATCCTGTGTGACTGGAGGAAACTGACTATCCTTTGTGTTATAGAAATTTTTGGGCACTTCAACCCCAATCACAAATGTCCATAAACTGACGACCCTTAAGTCCCTAAAAGGGTTGCTTCACTGCCTAAAGGAACAAGGTCAACTCATTACATCATCTCCCAGAAGTTCTCCACTAAAAACTGCTCATAAATGGTCAAAATTGGACCATACTGAAAGCTCCATCCGGAGGGTGTGATGCATATCACCTTCCCAATGTATAGGGTGCGATGCATACTATTTTTCTCCTCTGTAGGGTGCAATGGTTAGGAATGGACAAATGGCAGGGACCAAAATGCGAGGTGGAAGATCATGGAATCTTCCAAAAGCTTCCCCTTTGACACTTGCCACTCCATTTTTGACTAGGGATGAGTAAGAGATCTTCATTCTCCAAGTGGAAGTAGGAACTATCAGAGAGAGGACACTAATCAAGATCCCAAAAGATGACTCACCTCTCTATAATCATCTATATATGGATCCCTCATCACAGAGATCCAGAAGCTGGAATTTTGTAACTTATAGAGAAGTGTTGTTGGTATTTTGGTGTACATTCACAGTGTTGGGTGATTTTGCTTTGCTTGAGGTGAAGAAGGGTTTCTTAGCTGGAGGATGATGCTGGGTCAGAGCTACTCATGGTTGTAATTCTCTTGCTACTTTTATCTGAATAATGCTATTATTGTTTCCTTCCATATTCTGGTGTACTTATTTATATATGCTTGTATATGGTTAATGTACATTTGATCCTGCATTATTTGTGAATTTAGATCCTTGTTTCTTGCATAGTAGTATGTTGCTCTGATTCTACAGGTCCTTTTGAAGCTGAGCAAACAAAGAGCAAGTGGCAAAACTCTATCAAGAAAGAGAGGGAATCGAGCACAAGACTCAGATTGGCCCTCTTGCTTCTCCTCTCATCTATTTTCATAAAAGGAATCAATAGTAGACTTTGATTGTTTGTTTCTAAGATAGCCACCCATCTTAGTGGGAATAGCAGCATCCGTGTGGACACTATTCCTGTATAACACTACTCCGATATTGTGAAGCATGCTAGGGCTTCCATGGATCATTGGAATGCTTCCCATAACTTTCGAACTGTTGGGGAGAGAAGTTTGTTGGTCGATGATTGTAATTCCTCCTTGGGATGGAAATGAAATTTTCTTAAAGTAGGTCGACACAACGGCTGCCATGGCATATATCTAGGGTCTTCCTAGTAGGATGTTGTAATCGATTTTTCCGTCAATGACTTCAACATCGATTTCTACTATTTTGCCCCCCAGTTCGACTTTCAAGTTATTTAATATTCCATACGGGGTGTATGTTCGTCCATCAAATGCTTTCAATGTCATCAACGATCGTGACAAGGATGGAGACCCTAGAGTTTTCCAGCAACTCATCGACATGATACATGTGGATTCCCCCTCATCAATAATTGTTCTATGAACAGTTTTGTTGAGGGATTTCACTTGAATGAGGAAAGCTAGTTGAGTTAGTAACTGAGGGTCGTATCCTTTGTGATTAAAAGATACAAGATTGGAATCCGTTGGGTCAACCCCACCTATTGTTGATAATAAATCCTACTTTTGGGGGGGGAAATTTTGCAGTACCTCAAGAGTCGACATCACGGAGGGTGATTCGGCTAAATCCTCCACTATATTATAGTGTTGTGCTGCTCGGGCACGAGGATTAAATGTCGATTTGTGTACTACTCCCTCTGGCAGTTTTATTGTTAATTCAGGAATGATGGGTGGCACAACTTCGGTCGAAGTTGTTGTTGAACTACTAGGTTGATCATTATCCTTGTTGTTCAACATCTGTGGATTCCCGTAATATTTACTCCTTGTCGATATCAGAGCATCATTCATTTGCTTTGAAACTGGAAACATTAGCACTTGGGATAGGGAAGCATTTTCGCTAGCAACCAGATTTGTTCCTGGGTTTGGAAACAGATCAGTCAGTACAGCCGAGGTTTTTGAACTTTTGAAGAATTTTCTAAGTTCATCTTTATATGGACATTCTCTGGTCCAATGATCCTCGTCACATATACTACATGGATTTCTTGATTTCTTATCCCTAGAAGGGTTTGCAGAAGATTTTTTAGGAGATTTTTCCTCCTGGTTTTTCTTCTTCCCTTGTTTTTTCTTCTTGACTCCTTGTTGCTTGGGTTCTTTGCCTTTCTCTGTCGACAGGGCATTTACTTCCGAGGCTAGAAGTTCCTCATTTTCATTTTGACTCGAAACCATGCGGGCCTTTTTCGACGTAGGCTTTGCAATTTTAGTGCTTGTCGTACCTATCACACCATCGCTAGCATGAGAATATTTGTTTGATTTAGGAGGCGAAGGAACGAAAAATTCTAGTCTAGGAGCATCAGGGATTTTACTGTAGAGCGTGCCAGACTGAGTATAAATCAAGTCTAAATATTGTGCACGAGCAATAACTTGCTCTTCAGTGACGACTCCTCCCTTTGCCACGTCTTCTGTAATAGCGGGTAACAGTGACTTAATAAACCATTCAGCCAATAGCTGATCAGGAACATATGTTTTTACCATTCTACGACAACGTCGCCACTCATGAATATGATCGGATAAGTGAGTGGCCGTCATTTGTTTGAAATTGGTAAGTAGCTCAGTTCCTATTTTGTACCTTATAGGTAACTGAAAATGGGTTAAAAAGGTTGTGGCTAGGGTATTGAAGTTATCAAACGAAGCTCTAGGCAGTTCAATATACCACTTTGCTACCGGACCAGTTAACCTGCGCTGAAAGAGGCGAAGCCGAATCGAATCACCATTGAGAGTGTTAGATGAACACCATAGGTGAAAGGTCATCACGTGATTCGATGGTTCTTCGCCCAGATTCCCATTAAATTTAGGAATATCCGACGCAAGTTTATGCGGAATCACCAGCCACGAAGGGGCGTAGGCAATTGGATCATTCGTTAGTCCACTCAGATTCGGTAACTCTAAAGTTGCCATGAAAGGAAACTGTTGATTCAGGCTTGGTTGAGCATACCCAGGATAAGACAGAATTGTTTGAGCAGTCGGTCTTTGCATACCAGCATAATGCATTTGATGTTGGTAACTTCGGTAAGGTTGATGGGCATAACCATTATGATATGGTTGATACGGCTGTCCATTATTTGCAAAGACTTGTTGCTCATATCCTTGGTAAGCCTGCTGGAATTGTGGTTGTTGGTATTGCACTAGCCATGGTTGTGAAGTCATGGGCTATTGTCCAGTACTGACTGTTTGACCAAGATGGGGGTTGGTGTTCCCCATTTAAACCTGTGCCATTCCACTAGTTGGTGATTGTGGTTGTGTCGTGGGTACAAGAATTTCTTGCATTACAACCTGCGAAACTTGAGGTTGGCATACAACTGGTGACACTTGTGCTTGCGATACTGTCACAATAGCCGGCGTAGTGGGGATGTTTGTCATAGGTAAACTTTGTTGTATTGAGCATACAACTCTTGGTTGTTGAGATAGGATTGGCACCCAACCGCTAATTGTGATTCTAGCATAACCCAAATTTTGTTGTGAACTCACGCATGGTTTTCCTTCCGAGGAAGGCAATGAAAGGGTATACGACCCTCCATATGATGGTAATCTAGTACTCAAAGGAATCATTTGCCTTTGGGGACCAGTTTGCCCAAATTGACCGTGTGACAGATCAATTTGTTGAGACTCAACATAAGAGATTCCCGATATAATTCCGGACGAACAAATAGGAACAATCCATACTATCGAGATAGCCACTGGATGGACTCCATCCAGTGATTGAAATCTGGTTGGGATAGATGGCATGCTGGCGAACATTGTCGGAATAGCAGAAGGAGCTTCTGTTGTTGCTGTGTCGGGTAACACGGTCCTTGATGTTGACGGTTGTTCAGACATATTAAGCCTATCCAAAAGATTCCTTGGCGATTCTTCAGGAACTTCTGATGGCAGGTGAATATCTTCTGATGAAGAAGGATACAGGGCGATCCCAGCTCCAAGTTGCGTTGGAGTGCTAGATGGAGGATCTTCCACAATCTCTTCTATGGCAATCAATCTCGGAGGAAGAGATAGACTGTCAGGTCCGTAAAATATTTCTGGTGCCGAAGAAGATGTAAGTTCTTCAGCAATAGATGTTTGGGTGGTAACACCTTCCAAATTAGCTGTAGACGAAGCCGGTTTAGGAATAGAAGTGTTAACCGTCACACTAGGATCAGTTGTAATGTCCTTTTGCTATTGCGGAATTTCTTCTGTAGAGGCAGGGATACCAGAAATGTTCAGAGTAACCGGAATCTCTGAGGATGTTGGAGTGCTTGCTCCAACCAACCTAGGGGACTTTGATCTGGTCAAACGAGTTCACTTCATCCAGAATGGTTTTGCTTCCGGAGTCAACGATAGTTGACTCATAAGTCTCCGTGAACGACAGGGTTTGATTGAATTTCTTCCACAATTGCGGATTACTTGATCAACTCAAAATAAAAGGGAAAAAAGTTTTTTTGAATTAAATGAATTTTAGACGCTTTGACACAACTTGTTTTTTCAATTTTAAAGAGTCAAGAAAAAAAAGGATGACTCTAGTCGCCTTCGATTTTTATTGAGCCTGAAGTGACAAGTGCTCAGAGGACCTTTTCCTTTAAGGAGTCTGAAAAAGAGAAAAATGGAATTCTCTAGAGATCTAGGCAAAGGGGATTATCAAACCAATCACAAAACTACAGAATACTTTTTACAGTACGATAGTCAATCTTCCCGAATTCTCTGTTCAGTGCATTGCGATCGATAGGGCAGCAGAAACGACTTCCTAAGGATAAACGATGCAGCGTATTGTGGTCTCCCAATATATACTCGACGGTACGTGGGAGCACAAGTCCGTACCTGCACTTGCCATCTCAGAGTGGAGGAATCACCCAACCAACACTGAAAACAACACTTACCAGGTTTTACGACGCCGGAATACGTCTCTAGCCTAGACCTCTAGATGTTGTGCATTAGGTTCCAAAGCATTGTTAGATTCATTAAATTTATTTTAAGTTGATCTTGCTTAAAAATTTGCCTTTCAGGTTCACCACGTGATGTGTATATAATTCCTAAAATGCAGTCTAAGATGATAAACAAACATTTAATCTTCTTTCGACAATGAAAATCCTAGCTACTAAGGAAAGAAAGTGAAGAATCTTTCTGCAAAGAGCAGAGAGCACACGCTAAATGCACAGTCCTAAATCAAACCAAGCAGTTAAAATGAAAATGCACATGCATGTATTTGTTTTCAACCTTCTTAATGTATGAATGATGATAAGAAAACTATGTGCAAATCTGAATTACTTTCAAAGAGACAATACTCAACAAATTTCTTTTCAAAATGGAGTGAAGGTAAGAGAGACACTTTGCGATTTTGAAATGAAAATTGCTTTTCGACACTTTAAAAACTACTAATTCAAATCATATGCAATAGTAACTGTATAATCGACTATCAAGAACAATGGGGTTGTCTTCTAAAACTGAAAATGACAACTACGACACTTTCAAATCCAGAAACGACAGTTCAACTATGCTATGTTTTTGCAAAAGAGAACTGAAAATGGCGACAATACATAAAAACACTTACAGTTCCTTGCACTAAGGAGGTGGAATAATGCAAGAGAAGGGGGTTTTCACAGAGATACACTGAATACAAATAGCAAAAATCCTAAATAGGAATAAAAATAGTGAGAAAAAACCACAGTCTGAAGCTAAAAGTTAACCTTCCCTGACCATCGCACCTGTCACACTATGAATTCAGTATGCAGTGCACCTACTGCACTCGGGAAGTGCGATGCATACAGTCTGCCTTGAAGGCAGGGTGCGATGGTACTAGTGTGAGACTTTAAACAAGTTTGCAATTCATTTTAGGCATTTAGGCCGAGTAAGTAATGTTCAGTATATGTAAAACACAGGGGTGATCTAAAGACATTACTAGAGCCACCACTTAGGGAAATTAGATTGTTTCCAGATCAATTGTTTAATTCATTAAAAAGACCCAGAGATAGACTGAAGCAACATTGATCTACTTTGCATTTTTATAAAAAATGTAGTTCGAAGGCTAGCTGGCTTGGCTTCAGGCTCCGTTTGTAAGTTTATAAAAGAAACAAAGATAGATAGGCTAACAAACAATCTAGTCTCTCCCCAGTGGAGTCACCATTCTTCTACCGGGAATAGTGTCCAATCGAATGCTACTATTCCCACTAAGACTGGTAGCTATCTTAGAAACAAACAAGTAAAGTCTACTTTCATTTTCCTTTATGAAAATAGACAAGCGGGGGGACCAAGGAGACCAACCTTAGTCTTGCGCTTGATTTCCTCTCCTTCCTGATAGAGCTTCGCTGCTTCTTCTTCGTCTATCCAGCTTCAAAGAGCACCTATGGAATCACAACAACATACTAATATCGAAGAACAAAGATCTATATTCATAAATAACACAGGACCAAATGTGTGTTAACCATACAAATGCATATATAAACAAGTACACAAGAATATGGAGGAAAACTAGAATAGCTTTATTAAGATGAAAAGTAGAAAGAGGATTACAACCATATGTTCTGACCAAGCATCATCCTCAAGCTAGAAAGCCCTTCTTCACATCAAGCAAAGCTTAGATCACCCAACACTATGAATGTACACCAGAAAACCAACAACACTTCTCTATAAGATACAAAATTCCAGCCTCTGGATCTCTGTGATGAGGGATCCATATATAGATGATTGAAGGGAGGTGAGTCATATTCTAGGGTCTTGATTATTAGTGTCCTCTCTCTGATAGTTCCTGCTTCCACTTGGAGAATGTTGATCTCTTACTCATCCTGGTCGAAAACAGAGAGGCAAGTGTCAGAGGGTAAGCTTCTGGAAGA
>APFE030805640.1:26529-37022 GCA_000404065.3 Pinus taeda | reverse complement strand
GCTTGGAATAGTGGTATCCTATATGATTTTGATCCGTGAATATGTGGCGCACGCTTGATCTATAAATCTGATAATCTGGGTTAACTAATGATTTGAATGTTTGAAAGAATGTAATTTATAGATCTGTACGCAGGTTTCTGAATAGTGAAGTAGCGTACATCTCTTGATTTATGTTCTAGCTGCTTCTGTTTATTGCTACAATGTTCTGGGTTCAGAAGTGGGGTGTGATTACTGTTATTATGATCTGGGTACATTCGTCAGAGAAGTGTTTATTTTGATTCAGTTTTGATTGGGGAAAAGGTGATTGGTTGATGCAGAAATTCTTGATGTTTGATTGATGTTGTTTGTGGATCCAGTCTGAAAATTTATGAAACTTGGTCCCTAGAAGGAAGAAAAGGTTGTAGTCTTCTGCAGGTAGCAGCCTGCGTACTAGTATCTCAACTTGTACCAGAACTAAGGGGGTTGTAGCTCCCTTCTAGGAGAAGTTGGAAAACGAGAGAGGGTTGTAGCTCTCTGTAGGTAGCAGCCTGCATACTGGTGAAGGACTACAATAGTACAGAATCATTGTAAAAAGAAGTTTCTAATTGAAAAGATAGAGACATATTGTAGCAGGTGGTTTTCACCCACATTGGGTTTCCACCTTCTATCTTGTGTTCTTGTGTGTGATTGTCTTTTGCTCTATTTTTCTGTTCCTGGTTACTGTTTATATGATCCTGATGCACATATTAATGTTCAACATCTGTAGAATATTTTAAATTATAAGTCTGTATGGTATACACGGGTTTCCTTATCTGTAGTTTCATATATACGCAGTTTTCTCTAACTGAAGTAGTGTATATGTTCTGGGTTTGAAAAAGAAAATAATTGACCAAATAATATTGGTTCACCCCACACCCCCCCCCCTCTCAGTATTATTTCCAACACCATGTAGACCACAGGTTCAAGTGAAAGACTAAGCAACATGCACAGGAAATGGTACAAAAAATGTCACAGTATTCATCCACAGGATTCTAGACAAATACATCAATCATAATTGAAAATGTAGTGTCATAATTTCTCTCCATTGAGCATAGTTTCAGTTGTGTGGCAAGAACCTTGGTTTATGCAAAATGCACTGTAAACTCCCTACCAAGCCCCAAGTCGACTCAATGCCCCAGTTGGACACTAATGGGATCTGTACATTCTATTGACAATTGTACTAGGAATTTTATTTTTGAAAACATTGTTTCTAGGTCTCATTAAGACATAAAATTGGAGGTCGACACTACCCTTTCTATTGGCATATCAGTGTCATCCAATGAAAAATAAAATACAATATCAGATAGCTGGCCGTATGTGTAATTAAGCACACTTCAACTCCTGGCCTTAAGGATGTCCTTGCCCACTTACTTGATGGAATACAAGAGATTCACCACTAAAGAAAATACTGTAACTTCTAACCCTTCACTTATTAATTGAATTACAAAGAAAATAACTACTAGCTCTTCTTGTGCTTAGGGATTTCTGTATTTTGATTCATACAGGAGAAGCAAACTTGCTTGTTCTACTTACGTGATTACCAACCTGAATGGGCTTCTTAATGAACTCCCTTTCAGAGAGCTGAGCTGTGGTACTTAAGCAGAAAGTCCACGACTTTTGTGCTTGTGTTGAGCTGTGGTACTTAAGTAGAAATTCCACAAATTTTGTGGTACTTAACTAGAAAGTCCATGGGAAGGGACTTGCTACTTCGTAGCACCCCTTGTTTAGTATTTATGACTAAATAGTTAAAGTGACTAATTCTATCGACAAATTCACGGGTTTAGATGTCATAAATATTTAATCATCCAGACATTTTTTAAACATAGATCTCTCGAATAATTGAAATGATTAACTTAATTGATGAACTCATGAACTCAGATGTGAGAAACATACAATCATCAAATTGTCTGAGATTTTTTTTCAAAGATAAATCTCCCCATTATAAATGGAATTAATCTTTAGTTAAATTTGTGATCATTATATTTTATTTTCAAAATTATAAAAACAAACTTTGTCTTTTAATTCATCTTAATAACGGAGATAAAATTTTCTTCATGGAAGGGATAAATGAATTTATTTGGTTATTGTGATTAATGCATGTGGCCAACCTTAGTAGCTCTTTTCAGTTTTCCACTATTAAATTACTTTGTTATAATATAACGAGACATTATATATTTTTCTTCTATAAGATTTGTTTTTAATATCATTTGTTGAGTTTATATAGAAAACCAATGTCTTCATTAAGAAGCAAAACTTAGTTTGTTTATCATATATATTAGTTGGGTTTTGATGACTAATTAGAATAGACTTGAGCAATGTAATTGCATATAATCTAATGATATTGCATGAGTGTCTTGAAAATATGATTGCATATAATCTCTTGATATTATATGTGAGTATTTCCAATACACTTACGTATAAGTTTATGCTTTTTTTTCCAGAAGAAGAAGTTCAAATTTTTAGTTGATGTTCAAGAAAAATGGCACATATAAGTTTGTATGGTAGGGAAATCTCCCAATGCCAATATAGCATGGGTTTTGAAGCATAACTCTCACCATAACTATACAAATAAAAGAAGACCTGAGAAGAAAAATATATTTCCTCCATATAACTTTCCATTACCCTTTAAACACCACTAATAGGCACCATACCATATGAAAATAACCTTTTTAGATTGCTCCAAAGAGCCTAGTCGGAGCCCAATAAGGACATCATACACATCATTTACTTAAGAGTCTTAGAGTTCAAAGAATAAGATGAGAGAATGATCATTTTTTCCTTTTATCTATGGATATGAAGTTACCTTGAAGCTAGACAAACCTTCATTGTATGAAGAAGTAGATGCTTTCATAAATTACTAATCCAAGGTAGGATTTAGAGGAGCGATTAGCGTTTGTCTTGCACCTCCACAAACACTATTATATCCCATATTAAACTTCACTAGACAATTTAAAAACATGAGATCATATGATGTTATATCTATGATGATGAAGGATTTAACCTCTACCATCAGTGGGGAAAGTTCTCCCACAAAATCAACTGTAGGGGAATCAATCCCAAGGTGCATTTCTATCTTCTTGTGTGTAAATTCCACAATAGGAAAATCCTTTGATTTTATTGGCCTGTGCTCTTGATTTGATTTTAGTAATACGACAAAGGCCAAGTTGGAGAGGAACTAACAAGGGAATGATCCTTATCTATCATAATGCCCTTCTGTATCATGGTTTATCCAAGCTCCTCCATCACATGATGTACACCCTTAACGTGTTTCACTTCCACTACATATTTTCCTTATGTGGATAATGTTTATGTAAATAGCCACATGTTTGACAAAAACGACAATCAAAAGGGAGATTTTCATAATAAATGGTCGGAGCCCTATCTCTTCCCATTTTTTCAATGATGATTTTTTTTTCCTTATTTGTTAGACACCTTGCCACTAGTGGAGATCCACAACTCTCTTCCCTTTCTAATGATTATATATATATATATATATATATAATATATATAATATATATATATATATATATATAATATATATATATATATATAATATATATATATATATATATATAATTTTTTCTTTCTTTCTGATACTTTGCCTTTATGGATATCCACACCAACAACATAGGAACAACTTCACGATATAGGGTTTCTAGAGTTGGGTATTGGAAAGTACCCATCTTATCCTTAGTGGCTTACATAACCCCTAGTGTAGAAATGAAGTAGGAGACCTAACAACTCTTGTATTGTAAAAACTGGTTTGAGTTGAAAGAGTCATACCATGGGCTTAACACCAATTGCGAATCCAAATAAAATAAAGGCTCACCCAATAGAATTGTAGCCTTATCCCCACCATTCTCAATCTTTATAGTGTAAAAAGCCTTTGTAGAGGGGAGTTTTGAAACTTATCTCTTGCTATCATAGCTTGAGAATAATTTATCCAGGTAAATGTGGGGTTTTGACCTATTAAAATAATGGATCAATGCACTTTCAACTAACTCCTTCGATCCATTAATTATCAAATACATTGGAAAATAAAGCCTCATATCTTCCTCCTTCTTGATTGATTTCCTATTAATCTAATTTCCCAACATCATTATCTTAGGCTTCTTATTTCTCCATTTTCAAATCTTACTTCCACACATATATACTTTTTAAAAATATCTCAATATTATATATATGATATTAAATAATACAACATTATATTAAAAATATCCCAACTCTAAACAATATCCAAGTATAATATAACCCAAATTTCCAATCACATTTAAAAATATTAATAAAAGTACCACTCATTATATATACTTTTCTATTTTTTAAATTAAAAAAATACAGTGTCACTAAATTCAACTTTAATAAAAAAAATCTATATTTATGATTTATTTATATATAAATTTTATTTTAAATATTTTAATTTAACATTGTGTAAAGTAAATAGTTATACTTTTCGATATTGGAATTAAAACGACACCTCTTTGTAATATTTATATTTAATATAAATAATAAAATTTGATAAATATACAACATTTATTTAATATCTTTACAATATTTATAATAAGTTATTTTAATATAATAATAAAATTGATAAATATATAAATTTATTAATATCTTTACAATATTTATAATAAGCTATTTGAGATAAATCATATTTATGTTTTGCAGATTAATTTTTTTTAATCACAGAATGTGGTTCATCATTAGGATCTATATGGAAAGATGGATAAAAAAATACTACTTGTCAGTGAGCAACATTTTTGAGGTAACTGTTTCAAGCATGACTATATTTGTAATAGTTTATGTGTCCAACAATAGATGGGGTTTTGCAACATGGATCTTACTGTACTATTCCAGAACTGTGATGACTTGTGATTTTCGTAATTTCTGGAGTCATTGGAATTGATAGACTAAGGTAAGTTAGGAACCGAAGGCGCATGTTTGGGTTAAAAAGATGGGCGCTGTAAGGCAGGCTCTGGTAAGTTGAGGCAGGTGGGAACCATATTGCATAACAATACACAACTTGTTCTACCTGTGAATAAAACATTTAATTCAACAAATAAACAATCATCTTTATACAACACAATTTAATAATAAGATATATTCGTTCCAGGGCAAGAAGTATAGGTATCAGAAAAACAACCATAGCTAGCAAAAGAACATGTCAAGCCAACAACATAGATCAAAGTAGCCGGGGAAGAGCAAACCCTTTTTTCGGAGGTCGAGGGAGACATAGAACAAGGTCAAACTGGGTTGCAGCTACTACATAAGTTGCAACAGAACTTGAATGGGTCGAGGATACTAAAATTGTTATGGATGAGGAGACAAATAAACTAATAGCTATGGAAGTAACTACCATAGAAGCAACAAAAGAGATGGAGCCGACCATAGCTATGGAAGTGACTATTGTAGAAGTGACATGGGAAACAGAGCGTGCCAAAGTCTCAGAAGTCAAACTGCTATGAAAGCTAGACCAATTGAGAAGAATCGAAGTCAAATTGCTATGGAAGCTAGACCATTTGAGAAGAAGCAGAAGGGCGTAGACTACTTTCATGGTAAGCCTAATTAAATAAAACAGAACAAGAATAAAATATTAACGAAATAATTGGAACTAGAGACTTAATACTTGATTAGTTTTACCTCTAGAGGTTGCTTCTAGTCCAGTTCCACAACTCTGTGTTTTCATGTACCAAATTTGTTTCCCTCCTTAATTCCACAACTCGTGGGGTGACTGGAACTGATATATCCCTGAACATTTCCACGACCTCTTTATATATTTCCCTAAATTGTTGTAATATATTTCACTTATAGTAGGAAGGGCCTTGGGACCATAGTTCAACATACCCCAGACATTAATTGACTTCATTATTTTGTTCATGTACCTCTTTATCAGGCACAAAGATGTATAGAAGCTATTGTGAGCAACCATCAAATGAAAAACCATGCAAGAGAAGCACTTGAGGCAAGCCTGGCATGAGTGGTACACTAAATGGTAAACAAAGAATTCAAATGTGGACTCACTAACAACTTATGCATGCTCCATGCCCCACCAATGAAAGCGATTCATTCATCAGAAAAAGAAACTAATTGATCCCTTCTCCCAGCTTGCCTAAGAAAACTAGATTTTGTTAGACCATGAGAAGCTATATTTAATGCAACTAGCTTGACTGCCTTGCTCTGGCTTCGGGGATTGTGGATCTCATTCTAGAAATGGGTTTTGTCTTTTTGGTCTACCTTATAGCTCACATTGCAAGACCTAGACGAGCATTAGGTGCAGGCTGTGTCCCCTGTTCCCTATATAATTTCTCATCACAAAAAAATTACTAGAAAATAATTGCTGGATATCAAAACCATGGTTGCCTTCCATTTCAACCTATAAATTCTGCTTCATGTGTTACTTAGATAACTTGAATATTTTGATGTATGTTCATATGATGTGGCAAATTCATGATGAAATATTCACTGCCATTCAAAATATAAGAAATGTGGTTGCATATTTAGACATTAGTCTATGTTGCAATATCATCTATCATATTTATAATTTTGTTTTTAAAACTAATTTAATCGACTTGACTGTTGAGCCAAACTCTAAAATCCTTATATACATTATTATAATTATGAACGATGACGTGGTTAGGGTGACTATTTTAGAGCATTGTTCCAAACCATTCCCAATATGTATTTCATGAAGGATACTAAGGGATACCCACCAGGAAAACATGATCCTATCTTAGCCAGGTATTGAACACCATAATAGGAGACCATGAATAAGAAACATATCTGTAGCTATCTATTTCACTAAGACGACCCCTATTTATTTCTTTTGGATTTATACTTAGGATTTGTAAGCTTAGTAGACCTTAGCTGTAACTTGCATGCAATTCCATCTCTTTCCCATTGAACTCTTTTGTAATCATCAATTTTTAAAATTGACAAAAAAAAATGATTCTTGTTTATAAATACATGAGCTTAACTTTCACTAGTTGGGTTTATAGAAATAGGTAATGTCTTTGTGCATTGAAAAAACCCAGTTTATGAGGGTTTTTGTGATCATATTACTTTTATATGTGTGCCATGTAGACCAAAGGTTCAAGTGAAATACTGAGGAACATGCACAGGCAATGGTACCAAAAATGTCACAGTATTCATCCACAGGATTTTAGACAAACACATCAATCAGAATTGAAAATGTAGCCTCATAATTTCTCTCCATCAAGCACAATTTTAGTTGTGTGGCAAGAACATTGGTTTATGAAACAATCCACTATAAATTCCCTACCAAGCCCTAGGTCAACTCAATGCCCCAGTTGGACACTAATGGGATTTGTACATTCTATTGACAATTGTACTAGGATTTTTTTTTTTTAGAACAATGTTTCTTGATCTCCTTGACACGTAAAATTGGAGGTTGACACTACCCTTTCTCTTGGCATATTAGTGTCATTCAACGACAAAGAAAATACAATATCAGATACCTAACTGTGTGTATAATCAAGCACACTTCAACTCCCTGGCCTTAAGGATGTCCTTGCTCACTTACTTGATTGAATACAAGAGATTCAACACTAAAGAAAATATTGTAAATTCTAACCCTTCGCTTATTGGTTGAATTACAGAGAACAAAACTACTATCTCTTCCTTGCGCCTAGGGATTATGTATTTGTATTCATACAGGAGAAGAAAACTTTCTTGTTCTACTTACCTGACTACCAACATGAATGAGCTCCTTAATGAGATCACTTTCTGAGGTCCGAGCTGTGGTACTTAAGCAGAATGTCCACAACTTTTGTGCTTGTGTTGAGTTGTTTTAGTTAAGCAAAAAGTCCACAACTTTTGTGGTACTTAAGTAAAACGTCCATGTGAAGGGACTTGCTGCTTCACAACACCCCTTGTTTAGTATTTATGACTAAATAGTTAAAGTGACCAATTCAATCAACAAACTCATGGGTTTAGATGTCAAAAATATTTAATCACCTAGACATTTTTTTAAACATAAATCTCTCGAATAATTAAAGTGATTAACTTAATTGATGAACTCATGAACTCATATGTGAGAAACATACAATCATCAAATTGTCTGAGCATTTTTTCCAAAGATAAATCTCCCCATTATAAATGGAATTAATCTTTAGTTAAATTTGTGATCATTACATTTTAGTTTTAAAATTATACTAACAAACTTTGTCTTTTAATTCATCTTCATAACGGAAATAAAATTTTCTTCATGGAAGTGATAAAGGAATTTATTTTGTTATTGTGATTAATGCATGTGGCCAACCTTAGTATCTCTTTTCATTTTTCCGTTATTCAATTACTTTGTTATAATATAATGAGACAATATATATTTTTCTTTGATAAGATTTGTTTTTAATATAATTTGTTGAGTTTATATAGAAAACCAATGTCTTCATTAAGAAGCACAACTTAGTTTGTTTATCATATATATTAGTTGGGTTTTGATGACTATTTATAATAGTCTTGAGTAATGTAATTTCATACAATCTAATGATATTGCACGAGTGTCTTGAAAATATGATTACATATAATCTCTTGATATTATATGTGAGTATTGCGAATACACTTGCATATAAGTTTATGTTTTTTTCCAAGAGAAGAAGTTCAAATTTTTTGTTGATGTTCAAGAAAAATGACACATATAAGTTTGTGTGGTAGGGAAAGCTCCCAATGCCAATCTAGCATGGGTTTTTAAGCATAAATCTCACCATAACTATGCAAATAAAAAAGACTCGAGAAGAAAAATATCTTTCCTCCATATAACTTGCCATTACCCTTTAAACACCACTAAAAGGCACCATTACCCTTTAAACACCACTAATAGGCACCACACCATATGTATATAACCTTTTTAGATTGCTCCAAAGAGCCTTGTCGGAGCCCAATAAGGACATCATACACATCATGCAGTTAAGAGTCTTAGAGTTCTAAGAATAAGATGAGAAAATGATAAATTTTTCCTTTTATCTATGGATATGAAGTTATGTTCAAGCTAGACAAACCTTCATTGGATAAAGAAGTATATTCTTTCATAAATTAATAATCCAAGGTAGGATTTATAGGAGTGATTAGCGTTTGTCTTGCACCTCCACAAACACTATTATTTCCCATCTCGAACTTCACAAGACAATTTAAAAAACATGAGATCATATGATGTTCTATCTATGATGGGGAATGATTTAAACTCTACCATTAGTGGGGAAAGTTCTCCCACAAAATCAACCATAGGGAAATCAATCCCAATGTGCATTTCTTTCTTCTTGTGTGTAAATTCCATAATAGGAAAATCCTTTGATTTGATTGGCCTGTGCTCTTGATTTAATTTTAGTAATACGACAAAGGCCAAGTTGGAGAGGAACTAACAAGGGAATGATCCTTATATATCATAATGCTCTTCTGTATAATGGTTGATCCCATCCATCACATGATGTACGCCCTTAACCCATTTCCACTTCCACTACATATTTTCCTTATGTGGATAATGTTTATGGAAATAGGCACATGTTTGACAATAATGACAATCAAAAGGGAGATTTTCATAATAAATGGTCTGAGCCCTCTCTCTTCCCATTTTTTCAATGATGATTTTTTTCCCTTATTTCTTAGACACCTTGCCACTAATGGAGATCTGCAACTCTCTTCCCCTTTTATAGTGATATAAATATATATATATATATATATATATATATATATATATATATATATATATATAATAAAAACTAGGAAAAGGAAAGAGAGTTGCAGATCTCCATTAGTGGCAAGGTGTTCTAAGAAATAAGGGAAAAAAATCATTGTATATAATTATAATTATAACTATTATTATTATTATTATTATTTTTTTAAATTTAATTTAATTAATTAATTTATTTTATTTTATTTTTTAAAATTTTAAATTTTTATTGTTTATTTATTTATTTTCTCTGATACTTTTTCTTTATGGACATCCACACCAACAACATAAGAACAACTTCACAATATAGGGTTTCTAGAGTTGGGTATTGGAAGGTACCCATCTTATCCTTAGTGGCTTACATAACCCTTTGTGTAGAAATAAAGTGGGAGACGTAACAACTCTTGTATTGTAAAAAATGGTTTGAGTTGAAAGAGTCATACCATGGGCTTAACACCAATTGCGAATCCAAATAAAATGAAGACTCACCCATTAGAATTATAGCCTTATCCCTACCATTCTCAATCTTTATAGTGTAAAAAGCCTTTGTAGAGGGGAGCTTTGAAACCTATTTCTTACTATTATAGTTTGAGAATAATTTATCCAAGTAACTAATATGGGGATGTGGGGTTTTGACCTATTAAAATAATGGATCAATGCACTTTCAACTAGCTCCTTCGATCCATTAATTATCAAATATGTTGAAAGTTAAAACCTCATCTCTTCCTCCTTCTTAATTCTCTTCCTCCTTCTTAATTGATTTCCTATTAATCTAATTTTCCAACATCATTAT
>APFE030805640.1:0-25651 GCA_000404065.3 Pinus taeda | reverse complement strand
CGCCATGTGAGACACCAAATTGGTGTATGAGACCCCCTTGTTTATGGGACGAGGGACACCCCTTGTATATAAAAAATTTCCCATCATTACCCCACCCAAAAGCTTGGGATTCTCAACACATTGGCTACTCTTGATTTAAGGTTTATATATGATAGTCACTTAGATAATGAGAAATCCCATCTTCTTAAAGTGTTCGAAAATAATGGTTATAATAAGCACTTAGGTCTCAAATATTTCTTAAAGATGAGTAAGAGTCCAAGGATAAGGAAAGAGTCCATAGATTGGGTTTCCAAAGTTCAAATTCCCTTTTATCCAAGGAACCACTAACATGATTGCTCAATTCCTTAAGAAGCACAAGGCCTCTTCTATATTTAGGCCCCTGAACACCATTTGAAGCTCCCTTAGATTAGTAGAAGACCCTTTGGACCCTAAAGATATGATGTGTTTACATGGTCCCTTGTTCATGTGGGACCCCTTACATTGGAGAAACTGGCTGCTCTATTAGACAAAGGATTCAAGAGCATGCAACAAACATCAAACATTGTAAGACTCACTCCTCATGTTTAGCTGAACATGATGGGAAGGTGAAACACCACATTTGTATAGAAGAGTCCCAAGTCATTTCCAAAATTGATCATTTCCATCACCCAAAAATTAGGGAGGCCATAAAAATTGAGAGAGATCTAGTACTCTAAATAGAGATAATGGATGGAATACTAGTAGTTGTTGGATCCTCGCCCTGTCCTATAATTTTATTATATGTGTATTAATATTTTAATACATTCTTTTAATTCGTATTTTTAAGTCATTTTTTTATATTATTTCTTATTTTTTTATTAATGGTAAGCCCATTTTTATAGTTACTCTTTTTATGTATTTATTTATCTTTACTATATTCACAGTTTCATAATTTTCTCTATTTAATCATATATCCTTTTTTTATTCATAATTTTTTATTTGTTATTCTCCCTTTTTTTCTTATTATACCAATTATATATATATATATATATATATATATATATATATTTGGGTTTTATATAAAGTTAATAATTATTATTACTATTAACTCTAATTTATTATATATTTTAATTTCATTTTAATTTTTTTAATTTTTTAATTATTTTTATTTATTTATTTATTTATTTATTATTTTATTTTATTATATATATATTTATTATTATTATTTTTTTAAACAAGGTTTGGATAGATGGTGATGGGTGCACTGTAAACATACTCTTAAATGTTAAGTCACCGATTAAATTTCTTTGCCCTATTTGATTGTTATTTTTGGGACATGACTTGTGATATAGAAACATGGACTGTGATGTAAGCCTCACCAATACCGAGTTAAAAAAAAATAATAATAATTAAAAAATAAATAAATAAATAAAAATAAAATAAATAAATAAATAAAATAATTATGCTTTATTTTATTATTTTATGATTTCTCTTCTTATTTAGTTATTGAGTTTTTAATATATTACATATTTCTTTGATTTTTATTTTTGTTTTTAAAGATTGGAATATTATTATTATTTAACTTATATTTGTTGAAATTAACCATTGGATCTCTCAATTATTTATTTACTTTCTTGGATTAGTTTTTCCATTTTTCCATATAAGTTTTTGATAATAAACCACATTCCATTTGTGAAACATAAATGTAATTTATCTAGAATGACTTGTTATAAACATTATGAATAAAAAAACTTACGCTCCATAATCGTTACAAATTATTAATTAAATCTAATTAAATTTATTTTTAGTTAAAATCATTTTAACCCCTATAATGTTAATTGCACTTCCCCATTATTTTTATATATAACATGAATAAAAAGAATGAGTTGATTGGAAAATCAAGTACAATGTTCATATTTTAGAGTAAATTTGAAGTTTTTACTTATTTGTTATATAAAAGAATGATTGATTGGAACATGGGTACAATTTAGTTTTTTATAATTTTAAATATATAATTTTTTATTTTTTTAATAAAATGGAGTTGATTGGAAATAAGTATATATTTAAGTTTTTACATTTTTTATATATAAAAAAGTAAATTGATTGGAAAATGGAATACAATGTTTTAGTTTTAATTATTTACATATATATATTGTTAAGGTAAAAGGAATGAGTTGATTGGAAATGAAAATACAATAATTTATTATTTTAACATATATATGTTTTTAGTTTTTATTATTTAAATATCTATTTTAAAAGGTGTAGTTGTGTTGGAAATATTAACTTGTGTTTTTTTACTATTTTGGATATTTTTTTTATATATGTAATAAGGAAAATTTAACATTACTTTTAATAAAGTTTTTTCTCATAAAAATTAAGAAAATAATTCATTTCATTTTAAACTTTAAATTAAATAAAAAATTCTTTATAAAGTTATATATTAATTATAATATATATATATATATATATATATATGTGAATATGAGAAGTGTTAATCTCATTTAATCTTTAATTCTTTGAAAAAAGGCATAAAGATATATATTATCCCTAAATGCTATAAATGATATATATGTAAATGGATATGTTTAGTCAAAGAACTAGAGGTTGGATTTAATGAGATTAGTTTCTTATATATACATGACTCAACATTGTGACTCAAGACCTTTCCAAGCAGATTTCAATTTGCTCAGCTCGTGAGTTTTTTTCTGAGTAACTATTTGAGACGTGCTTCATAGATCTGAGACCACCTCTATCTTTTGATCATAGTCGACATGTCCCAGTAGCAATTGACATGCCCCAAGACATTTTGGTATTTTTTGTCTTATATTCTTACTCCTTTTTTTAGTCTATTTTGTCTATTAATATCTTGTATATGGATTGTTACTATTGCTAAGTTCAAAATATTAGTTTTATGTAGTCGGTGAAGTGAATCATCAACATATAATCTTGAACAATATCACACACATGTAATAATTTTTTCTTCTTTAATAGAATATTGATAATTTTTTTTTCATATATATATATATATAACAATCTGTAAAATGGATATTAAGTCCCATTTATATACTAGATATAGATATAAATGTAAAATGGAATTTTTAAATTTCAAGAAAATTGTCAGAAATTTTCAAAATGAAATATAAAATGACTAACATAACCACATTAAAATATGTGGTATATAGGTGTCAACTTAATATATGCTATATTTTAAATCTAATATGCTAAATTAAGAAAGAAAGAAAGAAATAAAATTATTTTAATATCCACGAGGCTAAAGATAGCCCATGGGACATATTGCTTCTTCATCTGGTTGATGTATTCGACCCTTTTCCTGTGAAGCCTCATAATAAATGATCCCAACTTCTCGACAAACCCTTGCTAAATAGATTATCCCAAGAACTATCAGTGAGAATATCTGCATAACTTTCCATGTTGTCTTTGAAGGCCTCACATTCTAAAATGAAATGCATTTCTATTTCCACTTTTTTGGAAGAACAAAAAATACATACTCTTTCCTCCCACACTTCTTTTGGCCTTTTCCAGCGCCTCGTTTCACAACAAAGTTGATGAGAATTAGTCCTTAACTGAGCAATACGAATTTTGGCTCTCCAAGAAATATTGGCCTCTATGTACGCTTTTTGTTGATGATTGTTAGTGGGATTAGACACTTCAATATAATAATTTTTCTTTCTCCCTTGCTCCTTATCCCAAATACGCTTGTGGAACTTATCCATAAAAAAAATATTTGATCTCTTTACTATTTATGGGACACATGTTCAAGAAAATACACCATTTACTAAACCATTTGTTATTAATTTACATCCAAGTCTTCTTTCTTTTACACAATATGTCATTAAAGACAACCTTAGGCCATCTTCCCTCTTCCATTTGCTCATTTTTTTTAAATACCTTATGACTTGCACCATAATAATCACTTCAATAGGAGAAACCCTATTTCACTTAACAAGATAGCATAAAGAACTGCACTTTTAGTTTCGAATTTGTTTGTGATCAAACACTTCTGAATTTTCTTAATTTGTTTCCAATGCATGTCGGCTGTAATGCTAGCCCACAGTTCACAATCATAGAGAACCACCAGAATCACTAGAAGCCCAAAAAGAGTTTGAGTGGTTTTCCAGTCCCATAACTCTACCTCTCTACACTTACTTTGAAAAGCATAAAATGCTTTCCAACCCCCAAAGTTCTTTTCTTTCTACAACCATCCCAACTTATATTTTTGTTGAAGTCAATTCTGAGGTATTTGTAATCCACAACTTCTTATAGAATGTTGCCTTCAAAGTAGAACTTATGCTAGTTATGTTTTCTTTTTTTAGAGAAAAACACTACTTTCGTTTTGTTAATATTGACTTGCATCCCCACCCTTCTACAAAAATTCTCAAGGGATAGTAATTTCTCTTGCAAATCAAGAACATATTTAGCAATCAGAATAAGGTCATATGCATACAAAAGAAGCCTTATAACAAACTTTCCCAAATGGATACCATCACCCCCTTGCGAATTTAACCATTCCTCAAGCTTGTCGATATATAAAACAAAAAGGGTAGGAGACAATGGTAAACCTTACTTGACCTCGATATTGCTTCCAAAACTTTCAAAAATGCTTGCTGAAGTTCTCATTTTGATTTTCACCTCTTCAAACAGCCTATGCACAACTTCTCTCAAATGTTTAGGAACCCCAAGTTCCTCCATTATGTGCCACAACTTATTCCTAGGAACCATGTCAAACTCTTTTATGAAATAAACAAAGCAACAAAAGGCTTCTTCCTCTTTCTCCCAAACTTTATCAATGATGTGCCTTAAAGTTATACAATGATCAACTATGGAATGTTAATTCTAAAACTTGCTTTCCCTTTAGCACACTTATCTCTTTATTTTTCCCACTTGCCAATTTTATTTTCTAGCATGCTTCCAAATAACTTTGTAAACAAGGGGTTTATCATTATGGTCCTTAATTGGAAGGATTGCTGACGTCACCACTCTTGAAAAGAGGTATTGCTAGACTAGTTGACCAATCTGATGGGAACCCCTATTGTATGATGTTGTTGAAAAATTTTGTAATGTGAGGTGCAAGAATCTTTAATCCCCGCTTTAGATACTGCAGCTTGGAGTTCAACTAAGTCTTTTGCTTTTCCAACACCCAAATTATTGATATCAATCTCTACCTCTTGCACCATGAAGAGTTCAATATCAGTGTTAACCAAGGGGGGAGGGTCAACCTTGAGATCCTGCTCATAGAGTTGTCTTGCATAGTCAATCCATTTAGAAGTTGTAATACTATTTTCAGTTTTCATCTTTCTCGGTTGGACCTCCTTCCAAAATAATTTCGGGTTATTTTTCCCAAGGAAGATTAGTTCTTCCCTCCTTGAGACCATGAAATCAATCTTTTTCTTTCTTAATACCTGCTTGTAAGCTTTAAGATTTATATTATCCTTGTTTTACTCTTTCCACATTCTCTTTTCCTTTTTGCATTCCTTGTCAAACCAAGAATTAACTAAAAAACAACTTGTTTCAGACTTCTTAATTTTTTCTCTTTTGCACTATGAAAGTGCGCTTTGAATTAAATGTGTTAATTCGTGACTATGAAGGATGTGAATTTGGATTTTTTCCTTCTCGAAGAGCCTCTCTAACATCATTTTGAAGGTATTAGAATTTTCTGGAGTCAAAAAAATTCTGCCCTTTGAGAGATTTTGTTGAGCACATTGAGTTTTTGACTCTAATCGCTTCTTTCCAGTCCAAGAGAAACTTAAATAAATTAGCTTGTGATCTTATTTTAAGTCCCAAAGATGATCTCCAATCAAGACTTCCTCCATTTTCTCACACAAACCATGCGAGAAAATTACATAATCTACTACACTTGCTCGATTATAAGTATTGCAAGTGAAATTACCAAACGTTGCCCGTCTAGTCAAATCATTACAAATGACTAAATCAAAGGCCCCACATAGAGTAAGCAATTGATCACCATAGAGATTGCAACCCTTATCCTCTAAAATTCTTTCCCACTGATGATTACTCTCTTCTGTAAGCCAAAAAGGGTCACAATCTTCTTTACAACAAATAATGATAGCTTGCTGACTTGCAGTCCTAGTATTGAAATCATCCACTATAAGGACTTCACCTAGATGAGAATATGTTGCGATATCTCCTTTTAAGGCTCTTTGTAGTCAAGCCCTTTACTTTTGTATAGTTTTGAAATTTGCGGTGCAAAATAACATGCTACAATTCTGATGTGATTTCCATTTTCTGATATTTTAAACCAAATGAATTTTTTATTTGAGTCTTATTTTTCTAACTGAATGAGACGACCTTCTTTTTCCCTCAATAATACCATGATACTCCCGTGTCCTTTTTCATTCCCTGCTACCTTGTTCCACATTGCCATCTTCTAGTATCCTTCAAACAAAGGTGTCTTGCACCCTTCATGCTCATGTGTTTCTATGAGGAAAATTATGTCTCTATCTTTCGCAATAGGGCCTAACCTAGGTCCTTGTCTCCATGGTTAACCTCTACAGTTCCAACAAACTAAACTTAAGGAAACCTGGGTATGACTTGATTGCTATTTATTTTGACATGCAAGACTCACAGTTGAGTCTTTTTCCCTTCTTTCCCATACTGGCCTTGCTTCTTGATTTCCTGTTGAATAATTTGTTGCCTCTTCTTTATTACCATCTTGTTGCTTTGTTTTGGAAGGAGGTCCAAATCGTGCTATCACAACTTTACCTTTATAAACCCATGCTCTCTTGCCTTCATCTCTTGCTGCCCTAACCTTTGACATTTCCTCCCTCCTTTCCTCCTGTTGTCTTACAATTAAATCTTCTTCTAGAAAATAGCGAGAACCCCTCAAGAGATGCTTCTTTCTTAGAATGATATATTTATCATGCAAGATAGGCATGATGACTTTTATGGGCCTATCTCTCTCACCGTTAAACTTACCCACCCTCCATGCTTGGAATATTTGTCCTCGCCCAAAAAATTGTCTTTCAATAAGTCCCTTGCAAGGTCAATAGTACATTCATTTTTCCCATAGTCTTTCACCCCTTTAATAATTATGTTTGCTGCTCTATTTTGTCTTTTCTTGCTTTTTCTATTTTTCATGTTGCCAACTGGAATGTTTGTTTCTCCTTCTGTATTAGCACAATTTCTAATAACTTGAGCCCAAGTTTTGGAAACTTTTATGGAGTCTCCTTTCTTTTCTTCTCTTGCTTTCTCTTCATGGTTGTCTATTTGGGCAACCACTTTCCCTTTATCCTGGGATGATTTTGCATTCACCACCTCTGTACTTTCCACTACATATTTATTTATGTTTTGCACATCTGCCTTCATGCGTTGCCATTATGTCTTCCCTCTCAGGAGAGCTTCATGTAGCAATGCCACTTGTTGTTTCAAAACTTTATTGATTTTTGCTAAAGCCTTGTTTTCAGCTATTATTATAAGAATTTTATGATCTCTTTCCTGCTCTTTATCTTCTAAAACCTCTAATCTCTGTTTTTCATTTAACCATTCTTTCACATAAAGATCAGATGACCAGGTGAGAGGTTTGGATGTGGGACTATAGAAGGTAGAATCATCAACGAATTTTCCTCTGGGCTTGTTGTTTCCACATGCTTGCAGAGGGGACTTGTTTGAATACTTATTGCAAAGGGTCGAGTACTTTCCCTTTGAGACTGATTTTTCCTTGTCTGCTCCCATTTTAGATGGGCTAGTCTTCATTTTAGAATTCCTCGATATTGTTTGGCATTGACCCAAATCCACTTCCCAACTTTGGCAGATGAGGAAATTTTCCCTTTTCCTAGATTATTTGTTTCCACAGGTTCTTAAATTTCTTATCCCATTGTCATGTTTGAATACATTTCTAGCTGATTTGATTCTTCGGTGCTTGAAACAACGAATTTTAAAATTTTCCCCAAAAAATTGTTGGATGCATAAGCTTGATAATCAATGACTCGCTACACTTGTAAAAGATTTAAATGCGTCCAACATTATTGTGAAAATATAGAACCAAAAAAAACTCTTGCCATTTTTGCGGTAGAGTGGAAGGAAATCAGATTGTGGCCAAAAATTGCTCGTAATCTCAATAGATGTAAATAGAGACTCCATCCTGATTGGGAAACAACACTACAACAAAATCCTCTGCAACGTTGATGGTTTTCAAATATTATTGCTATTATTGTATCAGCTGAGGATGACAAAGACCTCAAATTCTCTCTACGGAACACTTCCTCCAATATTCTTCCTCCACATGAACGCTGAGGGTTTTCAAATACTTTTGCTATTATTTTTTCAGCTCAGGATGATAGATACCTCAGATTCTCTCTATGGAACACTTCCTCCAGTATTCTTGCTCCACATGAACCATTCCATGGTTGAAAAGCTATAAGAACCATAATGAGAATCGAACGTCAGAATGAATCTTGATGATGTGATAGCCCTAGGAAATTTTATTAAAGGGTGAACCCCCCTGATCAATAAGATGTATCCCCTGCATTCATTATGGGAGATGTGGGCTATGATTCATGTAATTGCCAAAAACAAATTCAACCTCATTATTATCATCTCGCATACAAGTGTCTGAGTGGGATTTTTACAGTTGGATAACTACTACACTGGCTCCCATGAAAAAAGAGTAAGAGGAATGTAAACGCTTAAAAGGAAAGAGCTGAGGACGAGTTGAGGTTTTAAAGAAGTTTGAAGTGTGGTAGACTACGTGCAAACATGAATATATTAATATATCAAATCTAAGATTAATATAAAAAAATCTAAGATTATAAAGTCAAGGAATCATAAACCCAAGGGATTATTAATATTATAAACCCAATAAATTAATAAACCAATGGGATTAATATTATAAAACTAAAGAATTAATAAACCAATAATATTAGTACTATCATAAATCCATCTTAAGCACGGATCTAACATGACCTGAGAGCGATCAAATTTCTTTAGGTGCAGACTTATTTTAGAGTGTAAAAAACAATGTGTAATTTTTGTTGTTGTTTGAATTGTATTTTTGAATTTATAGAGATTATATAACATGTGTATTGAACCATTTTTTCAGCCTATTTTACATTGTTTTTTTTGTTATTAATATATTTTTAAGTATACGTCAATATATCTATATCTATATATATATATATATTTTCTAAAGAAGAGTCGAACCTTCTATTAACTTGTGTCTAAAAATATGTTACAAAAGTTACAACTGGAATTAAGAGGAAGCAATTCCTCCTACAAAGGGAAGATTTTTAGCCGCACTTAGTACCCGTACAAAAAAGGAAGCCCTGACAAAACATTTGGTGGACATAAAAATGGGAATAGAGAATGCAACCAAGAGATTTCAGGTCCGCTGCCTTTCTCCCGGACCTACCAACCTGCTCGACAGCCTATAGTCATCATTCTGCTCCCTCAAGATATAACGGTCAATGGCCATATCGTGCGGAACATAAGCCTGAGGAATACCTGCCTGATGAGGGTGATATTCACTCACCTCCCAAAGCCACATGTAGACTGTTGAGTGGCATCGCATGTAATTCGTAGAAACCACTTGTGGTTTTGAGGGCGCCCAATATGGGTGGTAAACCGGAAGCTGTTTTGACTCCCTTTGACTTTCTCCCGGACCCACTAACCTGCTCGATAGCTAATAGCCATCGATCTGCTCCCCCATGATCAAACGACCAATGGCCATATCGGGCAGAGCAGAATCTCGAGGAATACCCGCCCAATGAGGGCATTATTCACGCTCCTCCCAAAGCCACATATTGACAGTTGAGTGGAATCACATGCAATTTGTAGAAACCACTTTTGGTTTTGAGGGTGCATGATAAGGGTGGTAAACCAGAAACTATTTTGACTTCTGCTGACTAACTCCCGAACCCAACAACCTGCTCCTTGGTCTGTAGCCTTTTCTCTACCGCTGCATATGTTCCTTTGAGACCCACAAGTTCCCAAACTCTGTGTATCTTCCTAAGGAGACAATCAGTTGCCCTGTTTGTTCTGGTACTGCTCCATGTTTGTGAGGGTCCTGAACGAACAACCTTCATGCAATTGGCTATCTGGTACCTCCTCCCACTTGCAACACTTGTTGTCTCGTGTGCATCTTACCCCTTCATTAGCTAGCTAGTCTGCTACACTGTTGGCTTCTCTTCTTACATGAACGAAACTTAGAGTTCTTAGAATTCTGAGGTGAGATTGTATTATGTGATAGACTTGTAGAAGTCTCTAGTGGCTCAAGACTTTATCTGGTGAAGTGCCTAAGCCTAACTGTTTGACTGAATTGATGATTAATTCAGAGTTAATCTCGATGATGGCATTGTGAATGTTGTACTCTATTAGAATCTCCAAGCATAGCTCCATAGCCATGAGTTCCGCCATATTATTGGTGGCCCTTCCCAGGTGGCTGTGGAAGATGACTTCTAAGTTGCCCTCCTCATCTCTTATAACTCCACCATAACCAACATCCCCAGGGTTACCTTTTGAGGCTCCATCTATGTTGAATTTAAAAAACCATGTGGAGGAAGTTGGCAGAAAGCTTTTCCTTCTGAGGTATGCTTCACAGTTCCCTTAGGACTCTGAGGGTTATGTGATTGAAGTCCCAATAATTTCAGAATGCGGGCTTCTTTGTTGCTCGGGGGATTTTCTAGAGAATGCCCCCTAAGGCCATTGACCGTTTCCTTAAGCTGCTTTAGGATTATTGTTATGATATTTTGAGTTAGGCCAGTCTTATCTTTTAAGATTATGTTGTTACGTTCTTTCCAGACATTCCAGAACAAGAAACATGGAATTAGGGCCCAGGCAGTATTTACTGTCTCATTGTCTGAGAAATCTCTTCTCCAGTTTTTCAATGTAACAGTAATGTCATTTTAGTTCCTGTCTGTTTGCTTGAAGACATTGGCTACCCAATTCCATAAGGTTGAGGTGTAGGAGTAGAGGTTGAGAAGATGATTCATGGTTTCTTCCTGTTGGCCACATAAATGGCATCTTGAAGGTCCAAAAAATCCTCTCTTTCTCAGATTCTCCCAAGTTATAATCTTTCCATGCTGGACCAACCACCTGAACAGTTTGATCTTCTTCCAGTGTGGTTTGTTCCATATATCTTTCCATTTCTTATCATTACTTGGTAAGTTAAGTCCCATAGCTATTCTTTTGGCTTCCTTGAAGTTGAAGACACCCTCATTATTTCTACCCCATCTTAGAAGGTCATTCGAAGTTAAGGTCAAAATTTGTCTCTTTTCTAGGATGATCTCCAAAGCTTTAGCTTGAGTTTTCAGTGGGGTCGCCTCATTGTATTCTGGTAGCTTCCAACTTATCCATTTACAATTCTCTCTTGATTGTTCCCAATAGTCTCTCACTTTTTTCAGTCCTTTGTTTATTATATCAGTTTGAATACTATCTAGTTCCTCTTTGCTAAGGTTACCTTCCTGTTGCCAGTTGTCCTCCCAGAACCATGCAAGGTTTCCATTTCTAATCTCCCGAAAACTGTGTTTTTGTACTAAAGCTCTGTTCTCCTAGGCCTTGTTCCAAATATGATAACCTCTTATGTTTCCTGACATTCTTATGTGGTCCTTTTCTTACCAATCCATTGCATATTTTTGTTTCCAGAGTTTCGCCCAGGGGTTTTGTATTTCCTTTATCCATCTCCACCATATTTTTTCTCCCAAGACTTTGTTTAGAATCATTGGGTCATGTAGACCTAAACCACCATGGGATTTGGGTTTGCAAATATTGTCCCAACCTACCAGAGCCCATTTATTTTTCTCTTCTCCTTTTCCCCAAAGAAAGTCTCTTTGTATATTTCTGATTTACTGAAGGATACCTGATGGTGTCAGAAGGGCTAAAAACATGAAGATTGGGATGGTTGATAGTACCGCCTTGGTGAGGACTAATATCCCCGCTAAATTCAAGGATCTGCTAGTCCATTTGCTGATCTTGTCCTTTAGTTTATTTATTACAACCTCCCAGATGTTCTTTCTCAGCGGTTTGTCTGTGAGGGGTACTCCCAAATATTTGGAGGGCAGTGAATCTCTTTGAAAGCCTAGAATTCTGGAGAGATTTCGTTGAATAGAGATATCAGTGTTGAAAAAGAAGACCTTAGATTTTGCAAGGCTTACTTCAGTACTAACAGCCAAAGCAAACTCATATAGAATTTGTTTGAATGCTTTGGCTTCCTTGACTATGGGTATGCCTTGTAGCGTAGTGTCGTCCACAAATTGTTGATGGGTCAAAGTGTCTCCATTCTGAGTAAGTATTAGTCCTTGTATTGTTCCTTCCTCCCTGGTAGCAATGATCGCTCTGCCCAATCCTTCCATCATGAGAATGAAAAGGAATGATGAAAGAGGATCACCTTATCTTAGGCCTCTTAAAGGCTTGAAAGTTCTGGATGGAGAGCCATTAAGGAGAATTGAGCAACTAACAGTAGTGACAAGAGCCATGAACCACCTTATCCAATTTTGGTCAAATCCATATGCTTTGAGAACATCCATGATGTAAGACCAACTTAGTTTATCATAAGATTTCACTATATCTAGTTGTATAATCATGCCTGCTTGGTTATTGGTTTTGAGGGAGTGCACCATTTCGTGAGCTTGAATGATATTATTGAGAATTTTCCTCCCTTCCACATATCCAGTCTTCTCTTTTGACACAAGTGTTGGTAGAAGAGGTTTGAGTTTATTGGCAATGACCTTGGAAATGATTTTGTACACCACATTACATAAAGCTATGGGTCGGAATTTGTCAGGAGTGGTGGCTTTTTCTTGTTTGGGGATTAAGGCAATGAAGGATTCATTAATCGTTCTCAAACCTAATTTAGAGTTTCTCGATTCTTCCACTACTTCCAGAATGTCATGTTTGACTATCTTCCAAGATGACTTGAAGAAGTCTACATTGAAACCGTTTGGTCTTGGAGCTTTCCCATTATGCATTTCTTTGATGACCTCATTGACTCCCTCCTTCGAAACTGGCCTGTTGAGATTATGATTGTCTTCCCCGGTTATCAGCTTTGGAATGTGCTGGGTAAATCTTTTAGTGAATTAGGATTTGTTTGCCATATTCTCCTCGACAATACTTTGAAAGTGTTGGACCAGAACATCTTCCATTTTTTCATGAATATTTTGCTATTCTCCTTGGGGATCTGTAAGTTTTGTTATCCTATTGTTAGCCCTGTGTGCTATGGTAGACTTGTGAAAGAACTTAGAGTTCCCCTCCCCCTCCTTAATCCATTGCACTCTGGATTTTTGTCTCCAGAAGATTTCCTCCTTATAACATATTTTATCCCATTCTTGTTGAAGTGAGTCCGTTAGCTCTTTCCTTTCCTCTATGAACCCTTCTGAGATGAGAATTTGATTAATCTCATGTAATCTATTTTCCACTTCCTCTTTAGCTTTGAAGATGTTTCCAAACTCGTTTTTGTTCCATTCTTTGAGCTTTCTCTTGATGTGTTTGAGTCTAAGATGAAGGATGAACATTTTCGTTCCTTGGGCGTGTAACTCTTCAACCCACCACTTCTCAATGTTTGTGATGAAATCAGAGTGTGTGAGTCAGACATTCTCAAACTGGAAGGGCCTATTTCTCACGGTTCCTATCATGGAAGCTTCTAGTTGTATGGGCCAGTGGTCTAATCCCCCAAAAGGGAGGATGGAAATTTTCAAGTTATTCCCTGTGAGCAATAGTTCCTCTGAGACTATGAATCTATCAAGTCTTGAGGCTACTTGAGCTATACCCCCTCTTGTTATTCCACGTGAACGTGCCATTTCTAGTATCCATGTCTACCAACCTCATATTAGTGAGGAAATTCTGGAATGTTGCTGAGTCTCTATCCAGTATTCTGGTTCCCCCCCTTTTTTTTCATGAGAGCTTTAATCATATTAAAATCTCCTCCTAGGATCCAGGGTAATTCTGGGTGCCTTTCTTTCATTTCCTCTAGTGAGGTGAGGAGCCTAAGTTTTTCTTCCAAAAGTTGAGGACCATAGACATTGGTAATCATGTAGCACTCCTTGTCCCCCACAGGTTGAATAATCAGAGAGAGGTGGTGCTTGGATGCCTCTGCATCAAGAATACCAAATTTCTGTGGATTCCATAGAGTGAGAATTCCCCCTGCTACATTATTTTCTTTGTGTTCGAGATACTCATACTTACTTAACCATTTGTTATGCTTTTCTCTAATTTTCTCTACTGAGCATTTTGTTTCCTGTATGAACACCATATTAGGTTTTTCTTCCTTGATTTTATTACTTAAATTTCTCTGTTTTCTTTTCCTCCCCAGTCCTCTAATGTTTCATGTTGTGAGTTTCATAATGTGGGGTTTTTAAAGGAGTAACTAGAGAGATCTTTCATCTTGCCTGAGTTAATCATGAGTTTTCCACATTCTAACAATAGTTCTTTTTGTCTCTTCCTTCCTCTTTTTTTCCTGATTTTTTGATAGATTTTCCTGATACTAATCCCATTGATTTAACTCCTTTGTTCTCTTGGTTGTCATGGCCTCTTTTTACTCCTATAGACTTTCGATTAGACCTGTTTAGGAATAGCTGTTGTACTCTATTAAGTTCCTCTTGTGGTAGAGAGTTGATTCCTTTATTGCTTCCTTGCTCTAGAAACTTTTCTAGTTCATGGTTCTCCCGCTTAAGGATCTCCTGTAGATCTTGGTCCTCTGTGCCGCTTTCACTTGGGGTAATATCATGGTCCATGTCTAATTCCATTGACTTTTTAGGATCCATTCTGTGTTCACCTTGTTCCTATATGATTTCCATGTTAGCCTCTTTTCCTTTCTCTCTTTGGTGGTTTTTTGGTATTCTTTGTGTTCCTTCTTCTTCCTCTTCTTCTTCTTCTAAAATTTCAAAACCATGACTTGGTAATTTGATTTCATTGGGTTTCTTTTGGGTTCTCTTTCCTCCTCCTTCCCCCTTCCTCCCACTTTGGTAAAACCTTCAAGGTCTTTTCCTTTGTTGGTTTTCTGGTTTCCCTCCCTTTTATTAAGTGCGCAGTCCTTGAAGATATGTCCATGTTCATGACACTTGCAGCATCTAAATGGTATGTGTTCATAGTCAACTGTCTGAACCCATTCCTCATCATAAACTTCTAGGATGACCTCATCTGGAATTGCTCCTGATAAGCCCATCTCTACACATATGCGAGCAAAGGAGGTGTATTTTCCTCACATAGTTGCCTCTGATATCTTTATGAAATGCCCTAATTTTTTGCCTATAGCTTTTAAATATTCCGACATCTAATAATCTAGAGGTAAAGAATATATTCTTATCCATACCAGGACTAATGTGAATGTCTCATGATTCGGAACAAAGTTCATTGTCCAAGGTTGCATGTAGAGACTAGCAGCCGCTAAGAAGTATGGTCCTCCTTCAAAAATTCTGTCCTTATCCTCCAGGTTCGTGAATACCACAGTAAAAAAAACCCTTAGATCCAAGATGGATATTTAGTTCTCCTTTTGGTTTCCAGGTGTTTTTTATCCAAGTGTATAGTGCCTTCTCCATGGGCCAGATACCCATAAACTTGCATATGATCGCATAGGTTGTCATGTGATCCTTGTGCTCCTGTAGAGCTGGATCGTTTAGGATTACCCGTGGTTTAATGTTAGACTTGGGTTTGCAGGGCCCCATTTTTTTACTGTTCATAGTTCTCTGGCCACTGCTTTCAGCTTTCTCCTCCTGTCGAACCTTCTCGTGGGTCCCTTCCTTTTCATGGGGTTTGCTTTCTTCCACCTTTTGGGTGTCAGTAATTTTTGTCTCATTCTCCGAAGAATTTTGAGGTTTGTTTTGATTCACTCCTCTGCTTCTATTCGAAACCACGTTACTGTAGGAGGGAGTGGAGCTCCCTCCTCCTTGCCCCTCCATGGTTACCTGCTTGTTCCTGAGTCTTCTGTATCAAACCCTAGTTCTCTCCCCCAAATCCTACCGAGACTATCTAGAGATCTCACAATTGCCAAGTATACGTCAATATTAAAATATTTTATTCATAACTCACATTGGATATTTTATTCTATACAACATTAAAATATTTTCTTTTAACACTTTTTTCTATATATAGATATATATGAATTTGAAATCACGTGTTAAATACATTTGAAAAGTTAAGGTTTTACATATATATTTATAACTCTTTATATGAAATTATACTAGGTTCATATGGACAACTAATTAAAGTATGCATAACATATTTTTTTTTTTTTTATTGCCGAATTATTTTCTATTAGACCATATGTTATTTCTATTTTAAGAGGGACAAACATAGTTACACATCACCTTCACACTAGGTTGTAGAATGAGCCTCTCGGCTCAATTATAAACCGAAATGTTCAATAAACCAAGAAATTAATAAATCTATGGATTAATAAACCCAAGGAATACATATTGAAAATCCAAAGGAATAATAATAAACCAAATGAACTATATTAAAAACCCAAAGGGATTTTTAATATTAGAAACCTAAGAAATCATTAAGCCCAACACATTAATATTAAAAATCCCTGGGATTAATATTAAAAACCCAAGATATTATTAATATTACAAACCAAAACATAAATGTTCCTGGGGTTTAATAATATTCCCTTGGGATTACAATAAAAATCCCTTGGGTTTAATATTATTCCCTTGGCTTTATAATCCCAATGGGATTAATATTATAAACCCAAGGGATTAATATAGAGAACCTAAGAGATTAATATTATAAACCCTTGGGATTAATATTTTAAATGTAAGCGAATATTAATATTATAAACCTTATCATTAATATTATAATCTAGGAATATGAACCCTTAGATTAATAAACCCAAGAGATTGATATTACAAACCCAAGGCACTAATAAACCCAATGTTTAATACTAAAAACTCAAAGGAATAATATTAAACCAAAGGGATTAAACTCAAAGGATTAATATTGTAAGACTAAGGTATATAAACCCTAAGATAAATATTATAAACCCTAAAATAAACATGCTTGACCATCAATGATTTTCATATTGAGACAATATTTGTCACAATGTGACAATCTACCATGATTGACCGTGATTGACCTTCATTGATTTTCATATTGATGAAATATTTGTCACAATGCGAAATTGGACCATGGTTGACCATGATTATAAACCTTAGGGATTTATGTTAAACCTTAGGATTAAAGTTATATACCATGGTTGATTTTCATATTGAGACAATATTTTTCAAAATGTGGCGTTGGACCATGGTAGACCATAATTTACCATGGTTGACCATGTTTGATCAATGTTGACCATAATTGATCATTGTTGACCATGGTTGACCATGATTGATTTCCATATTCAGAAAATCTTTGTCACAGGCCCAAGGGATTAATATTATAAACCCATGGGATATAAAACCCAAGATAAATATTATAAAACCCAAGGAACTATAAACCCAAAGGAATAACATTGAACCCTAGCATTAATATTAAACCATAGGAATATAAACCCTAAGATTAATAAACTCAAGGGATTATTATTATAAACATAAGGGATTAATATTAAAAACCCAAGGGATTAATATTGAGAACCTAAGAGATTAATATTATAAACCCTTGGGATAAATATTAAAAATGTAAGTGACTATTAATATTATATTCTAGGGATTAATAAGCCCAAGGAATTTATATTATAAACCTAAAGGACTATAAACACAAGGGATTTATGTTAATCCCTAGGATTAATATTACAAAACCTATCAATAATATCATACCATTAGAATATGAATCCTTAGATTAATAAAACCAAGAGATTGATATTATAAATCCAAGGCACTAATAAGAACAATGGATTAATACTAAAAAGTAAAGGGAATAATATTAAACCCAAGGGATTAATATTGTAAAACCAAGGAGTATAAATTCTAAGATAAATATTATAAAGCCTAAAACAAACATGGTTGACCATAGTTGACTTTCATATTGAGACAATTTGTCACGATGTGACCTTGGACCATGGTTGACTATGATTGATTTTCATATTGAGATAATTTTTGTCACAATGTGGCGTTGGAACCTCGTTGCCAATGGGTGATTTTCATATTAAGACAATCTTTGTCACATGCGACATTGGATCATGGTTCACTATGGATGACCATGGTTGTCACAATGTGACATTGGACCATCAATATTTTTTTCTTCACAATGTCACCATAGTTATTAACCATGATTAACCATGGTTTACTATGGTTGATTTTCATGTTGAGACAATGTTTGTCACAATGCAACGGTAGACCATGATTGCCCATCATTGATTTTCATATTGAGAAAATCTTTGTCACAATGCAATGTTGGACCATGGTTGAGCATCATTGATTTTCATATTGAGAGAATTTTTGTCACAATGTGACATTGGACCATGGTTGACCATAGTTGACCATGGTTGCTGAAATGTGACATTGGACCATGAGATAATCTTTGTCACAATGTGACCATGGTTGACCATGATTGATTTTTATAATGAGAAAATCTTTCTCACAATATGACATTGTACGATGGTTGACGATGGTTGATATTCATATTGAGACAATATTCGTCACAAAATGGTGCTGGACCATGGTACACCATAATTGACCATGGTCGACCATGTTTGACCAATGTTGACCATGATTGACCATGGTTCGCCATAGTTGACCATGTTTTCTTTCCATATTGAGAAAATATTTGTCACAAACCCATATTGGGATTATTATAAACCTAAGGGATTAATAAGGCCAAGGGATTAATAATAAAAACTCAAGTGATTAATAAACCCAAGGAATTTATATTATAAACCCAATGGATTATAATCCCAAGGGATTTACATTAAACCCTAGGAATAATATTAGAAACCCTATCCCTAATATTATGCCCCAAGCATATGAACCCTTGGATTGATAAACCCAAGGGATAGATATTATAAACCCAAGTCACTAATAAACCCAAGTCACTAATACTAAAAACCCAAGGAAATAATATTAAACCAAAGGGATTAATATTGTAAACCTAAGATAAATATTATAAACCATAAAACAAACTTGGTTGACCATGGTTGATTTTCATATTGAGATAAAATTTGCCACAATATGATGTTGGACCATGTGACCATGATTGACAATGGTTGACCATGGTTTATTTTCATATTGATCCAATCTTTGTCAGAATGCGATGTTGGACCATGGTTGACCATTGTTGTCATAATGTCATTGGAACATTACACAATCTTTGACACAATGTGACCATGACAGACCATGGTTAATTTTCATATTGAGATAATCTTTGTCACAATGCGACACTAGACCATGGTTGACAATGGTTAACGATGGTTGTCAATGGTTGAAAATATTTGTCACAATGTGATGTTAGGCCCTGGTTGACCGTGATTGACCATGTCTAATTTTCATATTGAGATAATATTTGTCACAATGTGACATTGGACCATGGCTAACCATGGATGATCATGGTTATTGACCATGATTGACCATTGTTGATTTTCATATTTAGACAATATTTGTCACAATGTGACGTTGGACCATGGTCGACCATGTCTGGCCATGGTTGATCATGATTGACCATGGTTGATGATGTTTGAACATGGTTAATGTTAATATTGAGATGACTGTTGTCACAATGTGACATTGGACCATGATTGACCATGATTGATTTTCATATTGAGACAATATTTGTCACAATGTGACATTGGACCTTGGTTGACCATAGCTAACCATGATTGAACATGGTTGTCCGTGGTTGACTATGGTTGCTTTTCATATTAAGATAATATTTGTTATGTAATCAACTCACAAAATAGAAGAAAAGATAGATCAACGACTTCAAAATCAGCCTCTTCGAGGTGGCAACCTCCTTTACATTACACAAATGAACAATTCTTGGATGATACAAATGATAAGATCTCATTTCTATATATAGGAGTCTAAGGGGTCACAATATAATCATATTCGACATAACAATAATAATGTAAGGGCACAACAATAACAATAGTGGGCTTCTATGGGGCACAATAATAACAATAAGGGGCTACAATGACAATAATAATAAAGGAATACACTAGTATTATAGGGACCTAACATGCCACTCTCCTTTAGAAAAGTGTTGTCCTCAACGCTTGAGTAGTTCTAGATGCTTATGTATAAAATTATCATCCTCCAATGTGGGATCTTCAACAAGTAAGTTCTTCCATTTGATGAGATACTCTGAAATTGATCGATTTCGTAGTTGTCGAGTTCTTATTTTTGTGACTACTTCATGTTCCAATGTGATTTGTCCGTCCTCGTCAAGTTCTAGCAATATTGTTTGAACTGAGAGCTTGTCACCTATAACCTTCTTTAAGCATGAAACATGGAAAACTGGGTGCACTCAGGAAGCTGCAGGAAGCTCCAATTTGTATGCATAGTACATTCTTTTGCAACACCTTGTACGGACCATATATACTTTGGTGATAATTTATTATCCTTCTTAGCTTGCTTGAGGGACATTTTTTTATATGGTTGTAGTCGTAGAAATACCCAATCACCTACATGAAAACTTCTTTTGCTGTGATGTTGATCTGCTTGTTGTTTCATTCTATTCGACACCAAAGTGAGGTTATCCTTTAAGAGTTGGAGAACTTGTTGTTGATGCTTGACGTGATATTCCACTGCTTGAACCTTAGAATTTTCTCTTAAATATGATGTGATGGATGGTGGATGATATCCATAAAGTTCCATAAATGGGGTCCTTTTTTACTGTAGTATGGAAGGAAGTGTTATGCCATCATTCAGCCAGAGGCAACCATTTGACCCATTGTGTCTATTTATCAGATATTAAGAAACAAAGATATCCTTCCAAACATTTGTTCACTATCTTAGTTTTCCCATCATATTGAGGATGATAAGGTGAGATATGAGCTAATTGAGTACCCAGACAAGAAAATAATTATGTCCAAAAATTTCCAGTAAAAATGGGATCTTTGTCAGTTATAATAATCTTTGGGTTTCCATGCAGCTTTTGAATTGTTTCCATAAATGCAATAGCAATTGTATTGGCTTTAAAGGGTTGAGATAATGCACAAAAGTGTGCATACTTGGTTAGTATATCAATTACCACCATGATGACACTCTTTCCTTCAGACTTTGATAAACTTGTGATAAAATCCATTGAAACCTCCTCCCAACATTGACTTGGAATGGATAAAGGTTGTAATACACATGGGGTCTTAAATATTTTAACTTTATTTTGTTGGAAAACCAAACATTCCGCCACAAACTTTTGAATATCAGATTTAAGGCCATCCAAAAAAAATTCCTTCTTAGCCTCGTGGTAAGTTCTTAAAAATTTTGAGTGCCCTCCTAAGGGAGAGGTGTGTAATTCAATAAGAATATTTTGTTTGAGTTGGAAATTCTTACAGAGGTATAAACGATCTTTGTACCATAATGAATCATTTTTCCAGCTAAATGTAGTAGATGTATTGGGATCTTGTTGTATCTTTTGAATGAGTGCCCACACTTCTTCCTCATTCTTCCATTCATCCCTTGCTTCGTTTATCCAATCTGGTTGGATAATAGAATTGGCACAAAGCAATGCTTCCACATCCTCATCATTTCTTGAGAGTGCATCTACAACAACATTTTGCTTCACTTTTTTGTAGATAATTTCAAAGTCATAACCCAACATCTTTATTCTAAAAAGTATTTAAGACCATCATGATCCATTTTAACCTTGAAGTGTCTTTCCATTAGGTAAGGTCGCCATTTCTTAAGTGCATGTAGTATTGCCAACATTTCCTTCTCATAAATAGCTTTGTGTAAATACTTTTCTTTGATTGGATGACTTTCAAAAGTAGCGGGTCTTTCTTCTTGCATTAAAACAACACCAATTCCATTTCCTGAGGAACTGCATTCCACAATAAAGTTTTTTGTGAAGTTTGGCATAGCTAAGGCTGGTGCTTGGCACATTGCCTCTTTAAGATGTTCAAAGGCCTTCTTTGCTTCTGGAGCCCAAAAAATTGCATATTTCTTCAATAATGTTGTTATAGGTGCTGCTATTTGCCCATAATTCTTAACAAACTTGCGATAATACCCTATCAACCCAAGAAATCCTCACAATTTCTTTATGGATGTGGGGATTTTCCATTCCTTAACGGATTTAATTTTGTTAGGGTCTACCTTAACACCTTCATGAGATACAATATGATCTATATATTCTGTTATCACTCAGGTTGTTCCCAAAAGTTGTAAGAAAGGGAATACGGCCGAGGTAGCCACAGACCAATATTTTGGACACAGATTCTAGCCAATCTACATCCAGAGAGGGCTCTCTCTTTATGATTTAACTTTGTTTTGAAAGGTATTAGGCTATTTATGAAGTTTAGGGGTTTTGTTTGATTTTTGGATGGTGAAATTCAATAGAACAGAGGTGTAAGTCTTAGAAGTTCAGTCCATTTGGCTAATGGAGTCAACGAGGATGGATTTCTAGATTTGGTCTCTTAGCAGGGGATGGTTTCATAGAGCAAGGTAGTCAAACATGGAGCAAACAAAGATTTGTATGGGATGATATGGACTTAAATTGTTTGAAGGGCAATTAAGAATCCTTCAACATATTTAACACAGGAAAATGGATGATTACTACTAGGGAGTAGTTAAGAATTCCCAAGCAAATAATAAATACGAGAGAATTAGGAAACAAGAGCAATTAAGAGTTACATTGTTTATACTAATCTTGAAGAAAACACAGAGAATGATAATGAATGAAACACAGAGTGCAGTCAAGCAAATTCTAAATTAATCTCTATCATTATAATTTAGATTGTGATACATAGGTGATATATATGAAAACTAGAAAATTACAAAACAAAAGATAAAGGGGACTTATTGATCCACTGGTTGATTCAAGAATTCTGTGACAAGTCCTCTGCTTCAATTCCACATCCAGTAAGTCCAACAACATATGATTCCAAAAGCTTTTTTATTTCAAAATTTCAGCATTACAACAAAGTCTAAAAATGGTTCACCAACCCCAAATACTTCGAATGGGGGGGTATTTATACAAAATATCTCAAAAAATATCTCACAAATATAATATCTGGTGATGATTCATCGTTTTTTACAAAGATAGAGACGAATAGTCTTGATAATAGGAAAACATAACCGATGCTATGCTGGCTGCTCTGTCCTGTCAAATGTGCTGAAAGTAGACTTTGTGAGTTGGTCTACTGCTGTCTTCCACTGATACTCTGTGTTGTCTGCTCCTTCTGGGTTGGATATTTGAATTCTGATCTGATACGCTCTTATTTGTCTGACCCTCATTCATTTCTGTTATGCATTTATGGTAGATGACCCAAAATTTTATTTTACCAAAGATACCAAAGATAAGTTCATAAGATTCCTAACATATCTTTCCACCACTCTGGTTCTGGTAGGTTATGTCTCTGCAGCTTTCTTAAAGTTTCATTGGTCTCTATATATCTAAAGAAATTAGGTGGAATGGCGAACATATGCTTCACTTCATGCTCAATGTAAAATAATTTTTCTAAGTTGTCGTAGAGGGCTTGGCTAGATGGAAGTGCCTTCTCTCCTGAAGTACTTGCTGATGAAGTAATTTGATCAGTAGCATATTTATTCAATTTATGTGTATAGTCTATGTGTTTCATCAGGCGGTCATTACTTCCCAAAGGACTTGGCTGATCCAGGTGGATGTTGGTGGCCACCCACCTATCCCATTTGGACCCCCACAATTGTCTCTTTCAGCTTTTCAGTTTCCTAAATTGTAGCACAGTTTACTATTTTTAGCAGTTTTTCGGGTCCTAAACTTCCGGAGCCGTTTTGAGGCCCTAAACGACATTTTTTGGGAAATTTGGGGGCAACATGGGTCCATGGACCATGTTTCCCTTCCCAAAGTGGTAGTTCTCAGATAGATCTTTCTAACGAGCTATCATACACGTCAAACGGAGATCGTATGCCAAAGTTACGACCCCAGGAAATTGATATACCAATTTACCTAAACGGGGCCCACAATTTGGTGTTTCATCTTCTAGGGTTAGGTTTCGAGATGTGAAGGGTTTTCCATTGTTCCTCAACAATAAATAGGCCTTTGAGCCTCATTGTAACACAACTCGGAACAGTTCAGAGGCATGTAGTGACCACATCTCTTCTCAGAGATAAGCTACCATCGCCCTAGCTGATTTATTTCCATTTCTGGTTGTAAGCATATTTCAGTATTTTCCATTAATGAAATGAAGTATTATTTCTGCTGCATCTCTTTGTTTATGGTTATCGCATCTCTATATTTATGGTTATCTCTGTAATCTGTTGTGTTCCTGTTTAAATCCAGATCAATGGTATCAGAGCGGTCTGCTTTTTCTCTGTTTTTCTTTGCATGTCCTCAACAAGGTTGGGATATAAGGAGTTAGTGCTTGAACTGGTTGAACCTTTGCAAGACCAGCCTCGCAAATCCCGACCGCCTCCCATGGCAGACGAGAAGAAAGACGAGGGGGCAGGAGATCCTATCAAAATCTTGCTCGAAGAAGCCCTCGAGCGACAACGGAACACGATGATGGATAGCTTTATGCAGATCCTTCAGCGGCTACCCAGAAGCGCCGTATCGGCTTCTAGCAGCTACTCTGGAAACACCACACCGTTTAAGGTACAAGTTAATTTTGAAATCCCCATCTTCGAGGGTCAAATAGATGCAGATGTCGTAGACAAATGGTTAAATCTGTTGGAGGGTTATTTTTCTGTTCATGAATTTTGAGTCGGGAAAAGATTGTTTTCGCTCTTCTCAAAGTAGCCCCCACGTCAAGGACTGGTGGGAAACCTACTGCGAGAAAAATGATGAAAGCACAGGCTCACTATTTTCAGCCGCACCCACTTGGGATTCATTCCGGGATGCCATCAAGGAGCAGTACTACCCTGTCAAAAATTACGAGGACAAATACATCAAATGGACCACACTGCGGCAGAGACGAGACCAAGATGTGCCGGAATTTACAAACATTTTTCATACCCTTGGCACACAGTTGGGTATCAAAGATTCTGACCTGCATCTGGTACTCAAATATCGTGGTTGCCTACACAGATACATCCAGGAAGAGATGGAGTTCTTGAACATCTCCTCACTCGGCACAGCATACCGATATGCTGTCAAAATCGAGCAAAAGTTCAAACAGAGGAAGCGAGACTTTGGATTTGCAAATCCGAAGCCCAAAGGACAAAGCCAAGGCGGGGTGACCCAAGACAACCCGTCGAAGCCACAAGAGAAGAACAACACCACGAAGCCAAAGAAGGACACAGGAAAGTAGTGTGAGTTCCACAAGAGTCTCACTCATAACACAAGTGAGTGTCGGACCAAGTAGTCATTAGTGGTTGAGTTGAAGGCTTCCGAATCAGATACATGTTCCGACCCTGAGCCAGAACCCGACGAGGGGAATGGCAAAGGGAAGCAGATCATTGATGCGGATCCCAGCGCCACTGTTGCCACTGCCAAGATCCAGAAGAATGAGTCCGAAGAACCAAAGGAAGGGGAACGCCTTTTCCACTCACAGATGTGGGTGAAGGGTTCGCCGCTGCAATTCATTGTCGACAGTGGCAGCCAAAAGAACCTTATTTCAACAGAGGTCGTGAAGCGGTTTGGCCTACCGACTACACCACACCCACAGCCGTACAGTATCGGGTGGCTTCATGAAGGACGAGATCTCAAAGTTCACCAGTAGTGC
>APFE030805637.1:21766-36861 GCA_000404065.3 Pinus taeda | reverse complement strand
TGAAAAGGGAATAGGAGATGAATCCTTTTCAAACAGAAGAATAAACACTGTATATGAAATTTTCCCACAGGTAGAGCAATTAGAATTGAATTCTACCTGATCTCACTCAAAAAATCTCACAAGAAAATAAATGCGAAATGGAATACAAAACATAACAAGGTACATATGAAACATAAGAGAAACACTTGCTATACTCACAACCACAAGAATCTCATGAAATAGAGCTGCTACCTTTCATTAATTCTCTGTAAAAATATACAATGTAGAAACAAAGTTTCTTTCCCACAGTCTCCCAGAAGTTACAAGCCAACCAACCCTTTGCAAATAACTTGCATAAAATATATAGAATGTGTGAGGAAGAGATAGAACACCCAGGGGTTGGGAAGTTACTCAAATCCTTTCGAAATGGATATGGAGAGCCAACCTTCAGCTACAGGTGCAGCGCTCTCAAGCATGACATTTGGCTGGGGTGACCCTTTGCATTCTTTTGCCACTTGGATGGATGCCCATCTAGAGAGAAAACTCTCTAAATTCCGCTTTTGGTGCCAAAAAACCGAAGTGTAGATGACCGGGCCCACTTGGAGAAGTTGCGACCCGAAATTTCGCGAAACGGGAGCAAACTGGGCAAAATTTCCTCTGTGCACTGCGCGCTTTTCTCTGTGCGTCGCACTAGGTTTGGGCCTGTTTTGGGGCACTTGCAGATGTCCAAAATGTGCCCAAGTGAGCTTGTTGAAAAGCTTGGCCTGTCTAGTTTCTAGCCCCACTAGAATTTCTGAATTTGAAGCTCATTTGCCCCTCCAAATCTTCATTCTCCCCTGCTTTCTGTGTGTCCAAAAAGTGGCAGAAAGGCCATTTTTGGGTGTTTTTTGACCTTTAGGAGACCCAAAACTTATCAAAATTCTAGCCCGGACACTAGTAGATGTATTTTTCAATGCTGAATCCAAAAATGCAAACCTTTTCTCGATTGGAGTGCTAGAATTTTAGCACTACGCAGGGTGCGCGACGCACAAGGAGGATTTCGTGTTTTGTGTCCAAAAATTTGCTTGTGTCCAAAATTTGCCCAAATTTTTTTGAGTTTGGGCTAGATTTTCCCTATGAAGTGCTATGTTGTGCCAAGGAAGCCTCAGCCAAGATTCAAAGCCAATCTTGCTCCTTTGCCTCCTTTGCCTCCTTTGTCGCTTTGCTCAATTTTGCCTTTAGGCTTCTGATTCTTGCTCTGGAGCTCATGTTTCAGGCCTGGTAGTGATGAGTCATGTGCCTCAGCATGTCTTTCTCCCTGTTAGCTTTATCCAACCGCTGTTCCAATTGTAGATTAACCCGCTCCGACCAAGACTCAAGGTCGTTGTTGATCTCTTGCTCCAAGGGAGTGAGCTCGATCCCTTTCTGCTAGATAGCTTGTCGATTTTCACGGATACTTTGTAGCTCCCTGATCGGCTATTGGTCTTCAAGTTGTTTGTTTCTCTGCTCCAAATATTTGATGACCCATCTGGCCCTCTCGAAATTGAGTATCAAGTCTTTGATTTCTGTGTCCTGCTCCTGAATAATCATCCTAAGTTTGGCATTCTCTGCCTCTGTCTCTTCATCCGGAATGAGGATGACACCGGTCCCTTGTGCACCTGATGGCTCACCCGAAGGCCCCTCCTCATGCATTGGATCCTTTCCTCTGTCCTGTTCCTATGTCGTCGATGCTGGAAGCGAGGCCCTTCCACCCCAGGTGGAGATAACACTAGCTTTGCTGCTGCAAACAAAGGCCTGGTGCCTTTCGGATAGCCTCTCTAATATGTGATGGTAAATGGCACCACAGTGGTCTCATGGTGCTCATGTTGATGAGGATTACCCCCTATCTCATGTTTTCCCTCTGATACTACCTGTGGAGCACTGAAGAAGTCACGGGAGATGAAGTCCTCCCAAGCAATGCCCTGCAATCCCAACTGATGGTCCACCAAAATCTGGATAAGAGCAAAGTGATATACGTTGTTGAGCTGTTGCCGAGGGGTCTTGTGCTGCATGACTTTTCTCATCCTCTCTATGTTCCCGCAAATGAAAAATGGGAGGTTCATCATACACACCCTGGTGAAGTGCATGAGTAACCTAATGTGATAGGCATAAAGGCGAGAAAACCTCCCCTCACAACTGAAGTATTTCATGATCAATCTCATGAGCGAAGCATAATCATCTCTCAGAAATCTGAATGGGAAAACTCTCGTGAGCTGACTCAAACAGATGGCTTTTATGTAAGGCTCATAAAGTTCCCTCTCCACCTTCATCTTCTTGTGCCACTGTTCTCCAACATTCGGTATGCCTGTTGCCACTGATATGGTTTCGGGTGTCAATGTGAAAGTGACCCCTGCCAAGATAGATTGTCATCCATGTAGGTGAAGTGCAAAGAGGCGGGCCAACTCATGATGAATTCTGATATTTGCCACCCTCTGACAAAATTCGAAACATGCCAAGTGCTGGAAACAAGACATAGCGAGAGGGCATGCCTGCAACTCTGTGAGGGTGTTTGGTTCATCCCTGACATGTCTGCCACTCCTAGGTCTTCGGGGAGCCTGTTCTCCCGAAGTTATATCAATGTGGGTTTCCCCCTCATAATCTGATGAAGTTTCCGATGCCATTATTGTTGTTTGTACCCTGAATTTCTTTGCTGCCCTCTGAATCCACTGAACTGATAGATGCTCTACAAATCTGCCACCAAGGGGACAATAAAATAGGGAGAATCAGGAGGGGAATGATGAAATAGGGATAGGGGTTTAGAGGGGAAACTTATCAGGGATTTGGGAGTATTTGGGGTGTGGTTTTGGTGGGGTAGGGTTAAGGCACTCTTGAGCTATATGAGTAAGGGAACAAAGGGATAGGATTGCAATGTAGCTAGGGTAACCATTAGGGGAAAATGCTCCCAAGGAATTAGCTGACAGAGGTAGGGTAGGAGCATGATTGATAATTAAGTTACTGTAGCAAAACCCTAGCTATTTTCCATTCTTTGCGTCATTTTTTGTTTGCTTGATAGAAGTTTTTTGTTGATGTCATGGCCACCAAGATATATTTTTCCTTGAATTTAAGGATCAATGATGAGATGGTTTATGGGAAATTTTGCAATGTTGAGAGCCAATTTACAAAAATTTGAGAGATTTGGTGCCTTTTTTAGGCTCACAGGCCTGTGCGCCGCGCGCTTTGCCCAGTGCGTCGCGTGTCGGGTATGAGCCGCGCCAGTTTGAAGTTAACACCGTGGCCGGGCTCCCAATGCGCCGCGCGCCCTAAGTGCGCCACACCACATTGTGTGTGCACACTGCGCAATCAAATGAAACAATTTGCTTGGAAAACAGGGGATGGGTCTTAGTGGAGGTTTCTAAGGGTTTTCTTAGTAGATGTGGGGGATATGGAATTGAAGACGATGAGGAGTGAGAGGAAGAGGAGAGGGGAAACAAAAACTTGGTGGATTCTTCAAATTTACAAACCCCCATTATCACTTTTGCTTTGAGGATGATTGGCATGGATGGCCAATATGTTTTCGATCTCACTTGACGTCTTAGAAATAGCTAAACATTGACCAAGTTGATTGGAGGAGAGGTGTCAAAGGCCTACCTCGTGATTTGATAGCTTTCACAAAGATTTGAAACGGTTTTGCATTGTTTTTTAGTTGTTGGACTGTGTGCGTGGCACGCTCTTCCCAGTGCTTCGTGCACCTTATATGCGTCACACCTGTGTATTCATTCAACGGCGAGCTGGCTGTGTATGCGCCGCGCGCGGTGGGTGCACTGCGCTCCTGCCTGTCTGTGCCGTGCTTCCCAAATCACCTCCCAACTCACTCAAACGCTCACCAATCTCACTCTCCCACCATCTGCAATGTCTTTCCAAGTCTCCAATGGCACAATGGCTTTGCTTTGGGCTACAATATGTATTTATAGGCTTGAGAGAAACTCGTAAGATTTTTTCCTCTTTAAAACCCACTTTCTAATGTTGAGTTTTGCACCATTTTATTGACTTTTAAAGCACTTTGTTTTTTCCATTTTTTCTTTGAAATTGTGGCTCTCTTGATGAAATTTTCGGCATTCCTTTGCGAGGATTGTGTGACTGGGCCTCTGGATTTAACATCCATGACTGCATCTGAAAATGTCAACTGTCGATTTCTGGAAAATTTTGTCATAGTTGACCTTGCTTGACTTTTCTTCAAAACAGAGTTTTGAAGAAGAGTCGATGTCTCTTGTGGTGATGATGAAGCTTTCTGGACCATAGCTGTATAAAGTCTCCCCCTGGCTTGCATGGCTTGTTCTAGACATGTTTTTTCACAGACCAGTTTGATGGTTTCCTAGACACAAACATAAAAATTGACTTTGTCCTGTAATATGACCAAACCTTGACTATCATGAATTTCAGTGATTATGGACCAAGACCTGAACCAGCATGGGCTAGACATGAGGGAAACTGACTAGCATGACTTTCTCTGTCAGGTCATGGCATGTCCCTAGTGAAATGCAACTGGAAGAGAGGAGCGGGACACCTAATCATGAAATGCATAAAGAGTTTTGATCCCTGACGGAGGACTTGACCAGGCCGACTCTAACATTGGAATCAATGGGGGATGGTAGCTCCTTGGAGGTGCCAAGAACAACAAATCTCTGGAGGAGCTAGACAGTGCGTTTTTTGTCCATTGGGCCATGGAGTCATAATCTTGATAAACAGTACAGGACTCTGACTTATTTGTAAAACAGAAAGACCAAAAGACTTACTCAAATGTGACATTAAAATAACTCAAAAACTGACTTTACAGACTAGAACCAAATTGAAAAAAAATGGTATTTACAATGATAGTGGAAGCAACATTCATAGATCAACAGTGATATCGTTTGAGCAGCCGACCATTGATCGGCCCTCCGGGACAATCTTCTCCGCTTATTACCTTCAGAACAAAGACATTCTGACCCCTGTATCCTGCGATCTTGAAAGGACCTTTCCACAAATTTTTGAACTTTCTGTGCTTGCCTTTCTCCTTGTTTCTTGCATCCCATTTCAACACTACATCGTCCACCTGAAATCTATCCATCTTTGCCTTTCTATCATAATTTTCTTGATTTTCTCCTGCAATTTGGATGTGTTCTTGAAGACTTCTTCTCTTGTTTGCTGTAAGTGGATCATTTGATTCAGCCTTCTCTGCATGGGATCTTCCTCACTGCCAGCCTCCTGAAGGAGTTTGATCACTGGGGCAGCAAGAGAAGTGGGAAATACTGTGTCCACTCCATAAACAAGCTCAAATGGTGACATACCAATGGATTTTTTGTGAGTGATCCGATCTGCCCAAAGCGCATGAACCAACCTCTTTTTCCAGCTCTTCTTATTTATTTCCAGCAGCTTCTTGATGATGTTGACCAAAGATTTATTTGAAGATTCCGCCAACCCATTGCCTTGCAGATGATAGGTGGTTGATGACCCAAAATTATGTGATACTTATGACAAAATTCTACCATTCTTTTTTATTTAAACGTTGCTGCATTATCAGTGATTAATTTGTTGGGAAAACCAAAGCGAGACAAGATGTTATTTTCGAGAAATTAAATGATTACCGTGTCCATTGCTTGTCTGGTAGGGGCTGCCTCCATCCATTTTGTGAAATAGTGCGTCGCTGTAAGAATCCACCTATGTTGTCCGGAAGAGGCGGGATGAATTTCCCCGATGAAATCTAATCCCCACTGCTGCAAGGGAGCGCTCACTTCAATAGGTTTAAGTGGCAGAGGCTGTAATTTCTGTTTCCCTTCGAAAATCTGACATTTATGACAGCGCTTGACCATTTTATGTACATCGGCAAACAAAGTAGGCGAGTAGTATCCTGCTCTCAAAATCTTGTTCGCTGTTGCCTTCCAAAAAAGATGACCTCCACATTCTCCACCGTGGAAATCCTCCATGACATTTTTTGCCTCCTCTTCCACCAAAAAATTTAACAGAATGCCACCGGGGTCTTTCCAATATAGTGCAGAATTTAAGATGCAAAACTTTGCAGCCTTCAATTTGAGTGTTCTCGCTTTGTTTCTAGTCATGTCAGGCAGTGGTGATAGATTTTGCAGCACATATATTATATCAGAATACCATGGGGACAACGCAAACATTTCAGATACCTGAATTGACGTTCCTTCCTCATTATCATCGGTCAAGGCAGCGATCAAATTTATGTCCAATGCATGCAAATTTGATTCAGCCATTAGCTTCACCAACCCTTGTCCTTTGATCAGCTTTGTAGGCTTTATCTCCACATCGTATTCTAGCAAGGCTGCAATCCATTTGCCTCTTCTCCCTTCCGGATCGGTCTGTACCAAAACATCTTTTGCAGCAGTATTAGGAACATAAGCCAGAATGTGAGAATGTAGGACATATACCCAGAAATCTTTCAATTCCTTCACCAAGGCCAGGGCTTGCTTCTCAATTATGTTATACTTTAAAGCTGTGTCTCTTATAGCTCTGCTGAAAAATGCAATGGATCTTTCATGACCCTCTCTCTTCTGTAATAATACTGATGCCATAGCATGCTCCGAAGCAAAAGAAAATACTATGAAATCATGAGTATAGTCCGGGCTTACTAGGACTGGAGCTGAAGAAAGGGCCAATTTGATCAAGTTGAAATATTTTACCACCTCGTCTGTCCATTTCACCGGGTTGTCCTTTTTAAGCATGTTGGTCATTTCTTTCAAGTGTTCTGCAAGATTGGGTACAAAACGACGCAGAAAATTCATCTTACCATTGAATGATTGTATTTCCTTTTTGTTTCTGGGTAAATCGATTTGCTGAATTCCTTGCACACGTGCTGGGTCTATATGAATTCCATCTTTTGAAATGATGTGCCCAAGTAATTTGCCTTCTTCCATGGCGAACAAGCTCTTCTTAGGATTCAGTAATATACCATATTTTTGGCATTTTTGAAAGACAACTGTCAGGTGATGCATGTGTTCTTCATCAGACTTTGAAAACACCATCAAGTCATCCAAGTACACCACCAAAAACACTTCCTTCTCATTTGCAAATGCCAAGTCCATTGCCCGCTGAAATGTGGCATCTGCATTCTTTAAACCAAATGGAATTTTGGCATAGTGAAAGGTTCCCTATGGAGTGGTGAATGTGTCTTGTCTCTATCATCTTCATGGACGGAAATTTGGTTATATCCGGAATAACCATCAAGCAGTGACATACGAGATGCCCCCACTACTCGCTGAAGTATATGGTCCATCTTAGGCAGTGGATAGTTGTCCTTGAATGCGGCCTTATTTAGATTTTTGAAATCAATGCTTAGGCGGATCTCGCCGGTCTTCTTACGTACAGGCACTAAGTTAGATATCCAATCTGAAAATCTGATGGGTACAATGATACCTGATTTGTACAACCTATTTACCTCTTTTTCGATGGATGGCAGCAACTTTGGATTTATCCTCCTCAGCTTTTGTCTAAATGGTTTTTGGTTGGGCTTGATAGGTATCGTATGCTGAATGATATTTGTATCATTGGTCTTTAAATTAGAATAATCCCAAGCAAATACATCTGCAAATGAAGCCATCAAACTGATATATTTGTCTTTGATCTTTGGCGGTAATGCTTTAGACAATTTTACCAACTTTGGATTGGTAGTTGTACCGATGTTGACCTCTTCTACACCCTTTTCTGTCGGCTATAATGTTGGTTTGCGGACTACATAATCCTGATCAAAAAGTTCTTCTAGAGGTATCAAGACTTTAGGAATGATGTTAGTCTTCAGCTGCATTACGTCCATTTCATTGATCTGCACTTCATCTATACCATTCCCTTTTTCTTCATCATTTTCCACATCGATTGAGGTTTCTTCGAACTTGCCTTTGTTGAGCAGAAAATCTTTAATCTCCTCGTCATCTTGAAACACTTGCCAATGTCGCTGATTGTCTGGAATGGTTGGACGGTGCTTGACATGGATTTCAAATTTATTGTTGGAGTTCATGGGGATCTTCAAGCTGCTCACTGCCTTGGCAAGAGCATCAGCAATACTATTTTGTATACGAGGCACACGTGTCAAGGTGTATTCTGAAAATAACTTTAAGATGTCTAAAATTGTATTACAATATGCCCGCATCCTAGGATGTTTTGCTTGATACTCACCTCTGACCTGTTTTATTACCAACTCGGAGTCGCCATATACCGAAATCCTTTTTTCATTTAGCTTTCTAAGAATCTTCAGGCCAGCAATCAAAGCTTCATATTCAGCTTCATTATTTGAACATTCAAAGGCCAGCTTGTAAGAGCAAACTCTCACGCTACTAGGCACTTTGTTTGGGGTGGAGAAAGGACAGCGTACCCAAATACCATTACCGGCACCATCGTTCCCTATTGCTCTATCGAAATCCATAGTCCACAAGCCTTCTTCCTCCTCTTGTAAGTGCTGAAAATCTGTTTGTCGTGCTTCGTCTGCTTGTTGTCCATCGTTTTTAGCCGATTGCCCAATCTTTTGCTGCTTTTCTTGTCCTTCTCTCTTCAAGATTTCTCTGAAATTTTCTGTTATTTCTGGAATGTCATTTGCTTCTACCATCTAACTATCTATCTCATTTAAACTATCTAAAAACAAAACAAAAGACTCTAAATATGTATGTACATAGTTAGTGGGATGATTTATCGGTTTCTCCTTGCTTGTGATCATATATTTCATCTTTTGTTCCCGATATAACTTCCTCATTTGTCCAAACACTGGGATTGTTGCATAGGAGAAATCCAGTTGTAGTGTCCATTTCAATTTTGCTACCCAAGACTTGGAAAGAAGCATGCCAAACCTTGGAGGAATATCTGCTACCACCACATCCATTAGGACATTTTTCATAGGAAGCTGATCCAAACTCACAACTAAGTCTTTGATGAGACCTATACATCTTACTCTGCTGGAATCGAATGAATAGAGATCATGATATTGTCGAGTGATATCCAGACCAAGCTTATCCATGATAGCCTTGGGCATGAGATTGTGAGAAGCTCCGGAATCGAACATGGCATTATGTAAAATGAAATCATGCAACCTCAAACTGATGTAGAAAGGGGGCACCTCGTTGTCATGAGACCCGCCATTTGATGCTGGTCCAAAAATCATTTCAGGTTGATCCTCTTCTACATTTACCATGTCAGACATTGGGTCCCAATTCAACATTTTAGAAATATGTCCTTTATAACTGTTGTTCTTCATTACTTCAGTCAAGGGGATGGATACCTTTAACTTAGAAATCTCGTTCTCTAGGCTAAAAGTGGGAGTTCTTTCTACCTCCATGACTGGGATCTATTTCCTTTCCTCTTCCTTTAAGGTGGCAGGTTGTCGTGATTGTTTTGCAGGTTTTGATTTGCTACTCTCCGAACCAACCGCCTCCTTTCCTTTTCTTTGTGTAGCTGATAAATTATTCTTTGTTTTTTCACCCTCCCTCTTTTTCTGAATTGGTATGGCTGGCACATTTCTGTTTCTAAGTGAATATCATTTTTGTTGTGGAGACAGAGCATTCATATACCCCATTTGATATTCTTCTGATTCTTCTTCCAACACATTGTTGCTAGCTAGAATAAAATCAGTTTCTTGGTGTGCAGCTGAATTCACTGCACATTCTTCTTCTTCGGTAATGTAAGTAGGTAACTCATCTAGAATAAAGAGATGGTTTTCTTCGCCTATTACATTCCCATCCTCGTCTGACTCTAGTCCATGAACAAAATTCTGTTGCAAAGGTGTTTGTACCGGCTGTTGTGCAGTCTGCTCTTGAGTTTGCTAATCTCTATGTCTTATCCTATACTATGGTTGTTGCTGACCACGAAAGTTAGGATTCCTCACTTGTGATTCTAGCTTGTCAAGTTTTACCATTTCAAGCATCTGTTCTACCTTTTTGAGAAGCTGATCCATTGCAGAAGATTCTTCTTGCACAATGGTTTTCTTCTCAGCTTTCGCTCTAGCTCTTTTGGACAGCAGGTTCGCCTCAACGCTGACCACAATTCTCTGCATGTCTTCCATTGTGGCTGGTTCCCTTTCTCTCAATTGATAAGCCATATGAGCATCAAAACCATCCGGGAATTTCACCATGGCTAGTCTCACAGGTGGCCTCAGATCATCTGGAATTTCATTGTACAATGTATTGAATCTCATGCAATAATCTTGGACTGACTCACCAACGTTTCTCTTGATTTGCTCGTATTCAGACAGAATTTGAAGGGGGTTCTTTTTCACTTCCCAACGGTTCAAGAATGTTCTATGTAGGTCTGCCAAGGTGGTGATACGTGTAGCCGGTAAACCTCTGAACCATTTCTTCACCTCACCTACAAATATTTGTACAAAGAGCCTCATTAACATGTTCTCCACATTGATATCATAAAGTTCACAGAAGTCTGTCCTTCGCTCCACGTGTTGCCGCGCAGTAATGCCGCTAGGAGAGCCATCAAAGAATGGGATTTTTCTTTGGTAATCAGTGGGCATATCATATAGAACTTGGGGTAGAACAAGGGGTACAAAACATGCAGCCATCATTTTTGGTGGATTTGGCCTTAGAGGTGTTGGAGGAGTGTGCACAGTTTGCAAGGGGCTTGCAATTGGATTTTGGAGAGGTGTCGCAATGTAATTATCAATTAATCTATTAGCTCTCTCTGTTTCGAGGTCTACAAGAAATTACGGATTGGGGAAAATATAATCAATAACCATTTCGGATTTAGACTCAAACAATGATATCTCGAACCATTCGTCAAACACCAGCCCTTCAAGATACTCAAAAATGTCGGGACATGAATGGGATTTAAACACGGGAGTTATGGTGCTCTCTTGATGAAGGAGCCTGGGGATCAAATTGGGGTTTTCGAAGATATGGGGAGGATCCGGGTCTGGATTGGCTCTGGTATATCGTCTCGAAGCCAGCATGCTATTGAGAAAAATCACAGGACAAAACCAACTTTCTTAGCCTTTCCAATCCTAAGCTTATCATCCAGGAGCTCAAAATTATTAAGAAACACAGGGATTTGATTTCAAACTTATTCTTCCCCAGTGGAGTCACCACTACGTTAGCACCTAAATCCGCCTTAGGCTGAAGGAAGGCAAAATTCAGGGTAACCACAAACCACGCTCAGTCTGGTAGCTAGCCCTACCAGAACAGGAGAGGGCTCTCTACAGGTCACACTCAGTGAATAGATGAACGAAAAGGACTGAGATGAATTTCAAACGAACTATTTATCTTAGGCTAGTAAGTGGAAATGAAAATAAGGAGTGATTTTGTGAATGACTGTGTTTCTGGGATGTTATGGGACCACTCGACTTCAATGAACATAGAATTTAACATGAAGGTACATATTATTTCGTGAGGCAAGGTAGGCTGAAAGCATAGCAATTTAGTTTTGAAATATGGAGGAATGGAAAGATTGATTAAGAAGGTGAAAAGGGCATGGGTGACATGAATCCTTTTCAACAGAAGAATGAACACTGCATATGAAATTTTCCCACAGGTAGAGCAATAGAATTGAATTCTACCGGATCTCACTCGAAAAATCTCACCAGAAATGAATACGAAATGAAACTATGGAACATAACAAGGAGATGTATAGATTGATTAAGAAAGTGAAAAGGGCATGGACAACATGAATCCTTTTCAACAGAAGAATGAAACAGTGCACATGAAATTTTCCCACATGTAGAGCAATAGAATTGAATTCTACCTGATCTCACTCAAAAATTTTCACCAGAAATGAATGCGAAATGGAATACAAAACATAACAAGATACATATGAAACATAAGAGAAACACTTGCTACACTCACAACCATAGGAATCTCATGAAACAGAGTCATTGCCTTTCATTAATTCTCTATAAAAATATACAATGCAGAAACAAAGTTTCTTTCCCACAGTCTCCTAGAAGTTACAAGCCAACCAACCCTTTGTAAATAACTTGCATACAATATATAGAATGTGTGAGGAAGAGATAGAACGCCCAGGGGCTGGGAATTTACTCAAATCATTTCGAAATGGAGATGGAGAGCCAACCATCAGCTACAGGTGCAACGCTCTCAAGCATGACATTTGGCTGGGGTGACCCTTTGCATTCTTTTGCCACTTGGATGGACACCCATTTGGAGAGAAAACTCTTTAAATGCCACTTTTGGTTCCAAAAAACCGAAGTGTAGATGACCGGGCCCACTTGGAGAAGTCGCGACCCGAAATTTCGCGAAACAGGAGCAAACTGGGCAAAATTTCCTCTGTGCACCGTGCGCTTTTCTCTGTGCATCGCGCTAATTTTGGGCCTGTTTTGGGGCACTTACAAATGTCCAAAATGTGCCCAAGTGGGCTTGTTCGAAATCTTGGCCTGTCTACTTTCTAACCCCATTGGAATTTCTGAATTTGAAGCTCATTTGCCCCTCCAAATCTTCATTCTCCCAAGACTGCTTTCTGTGTGTCCAAACAGTGGCAGAAAGGCCATTTTTGGGTGTTTTTTGACCTTTAGGAGACTTAAAACTTATCAAAATTTCTAGCCCGGACACCAGTAGATGTATTTTTCGATGCTGAATCCAAAAATGCAAACCTTTTTTCGATTGGAGTGCTATAATTTTAGCGCTGCACAGGGTGCGCGACGCATAGGGAGGAATTTCCTGTTTTGTGTCCAAAAATTTGCTTGTGTCCAAAATTTGCCCAATTTTTTTTAAATTTGGGCTGGAGTTTCCCTATGAAGTGCTATACTGTGCCAAGGAAGCCTCAGCCAAGCTTCGAAGCCGATCTTGCTCCTTTTCCTCCTTTGCCTCCTTTGTCGCTTTGCTCAATTTTGCCTTTAGGCTTCTGATTCTTGCTCTGGAGCTCATGTTTCGGGCCTGGTAGTGATGAGTCATGCGCCTCAGCATGTCTTTCTCCCTATTAGCTTTATCCAACCACTTTTCCAAGTGTATATTGACCCGCTCCAACCAAGACTCACGGTCGTTGTTGATCTCTTGCTCCAAGGGAGTGAGCTCAATCCCTCTCTACTGGACAGCTTGTCGATTTTCACGAATGCTTTGTAGCCCCCTGATTGTCTATTGGTCTTCAAGTTGTTTGTTTCTCTGCTCTAGATATTTGATCACCCATTTGGCCCTCTCGAAATTGAGTATCAAGTCTTTGATTTCTGTGTCCTGCTCCTGAATAATCATCCTAAGTTTGGCATTCTCTGCCTCTGTCTCTTCATCCGGAATGAGGATGACACTGGTCCCTTGTGCACCTGATGGCTCACCCGAAGGCCCCTCCTCATGCATTGGCTCCTTACCTCTATCCTGCTCCTGTGTCGTCGGTGCTGGAAGCGAGGCCCCTTCCACCCCAGGTGGAGATAACACTTGCTTTGCTGCTACAAACAAAGGCCTGGTGCCTTTCAGATAACCTCTCTGATATGTGATGGTAAATGGAACCAAAGTGGTCTCATGGCGCTCATGCTGATGAGAAGTACCCCCTATCTCATGTTTTGCCTCTGATACTACCTGTGGAGAGCTGAAGAAGTCACGAGAGATGAATTCCTCCCAAGCAATGCCCTGCAATCCCAACTGATGGTCCACCAAAATCTGGATAAGAGCAAAGTGATATACGTTGTTGAGCTGCTGCCGAGGGGTCTTGTGTTGCATGAATTTTCTCATCCTCTCTATGTTCCTGCAAATGAAAACTGGGAGGTTCATCATACGTGTTGGAGAGGTAAATCCCCTCTACAGATAGAGGCGATCCCTACTAGCCCAAAAGGGGTCTAGCAACAATCAATCAATGCTACTCTGCAAGTTCCTAGTTGCAATTAACAAGTGGGTAAAGAACACCTACTTGGATTCCAACGCTATGTTTGATGAAGAGATGGTCCTCTCGCTCCTTTACTCCAGCCGATCACAATCCTCCACTATCCTCGTGGGCGGACACCTGCACAAGCAAAGAGAAGACAAACACAAGCTTAAAATCTACTAAAAACAACTATACATCAGTCAGAAAGGATGTAATTCACATTAATCATTCATAAGACAAATGAGAATGGAACCATAACAGTAGTCATCTATCTTTTATTAATAAGAAATAGAGTAAGGTACAACCAAATTTCTGACGCTGAGTCCTTCTCTAGAGGGTCCAGCCAGCATGTCTCATCAACATTCACCTTTAAAGGTAGATCTCCCAAGTCAAAGAGGTCTCTCTCTCACACAAGGCAACAAACTCAACCTTCCTCAAGCTCTAAAGCAATCCTCACACACAACACACCAAATGCCTACAAAGAGCAGCACTAATGCACTATGAATTCCTCTATGTCAAAGTCTATATGTCAAAAACTAGCTACTCATGGCAATGGTGGAGGCTTATATAGGAGAAGGAGGCTCCATGAATAGCGAAAGGATGAGCTTACCCCCAAGAAAAGTGGGTGACCAGGCGAACAGACTTGCCTTAGAAAGGATGGCGACCTTTACAAAGCTAACAACCAGTTCTGGAGTCATCTGGAAGGCTGGCTGTTAGAGCAAACTCGCCCAAACATGATCAGCGCGGGTGCAAAACTGGGCTGGCGCGCTGGCATCGCATCTCAATTACAGAAGAGGTCTGGTCAGCGCGAACTAATACAAGCGGAGGGCGCGCTGTTTATGAAATTCGACCAGCGCGGAAAACCCGTGTGCTTCCGCGCTGGCAGCGCATCAGTTACACTATCATCCGCCAGTCAGTGCGGTTATTTTAATAACAGTCGTGATGATCCAATAAACTTAGGCAAAGAGGGTTTTTTTGCCATTTCAAAGAGCATGAGAATGATGGATTGATTTTATGACACAGTAGGGAGACTGACAAGGTGACAGTGACATTTCACTGTGTAACAACAATAAATAAATGTTAAACCCTACTTGCTTCTTTTACGATTTCTTTATTTATAAACTAAACTAATTTTTTCTTATGAATTTTTATATCATAACTATGTTTTATTCTACCTAAAGTTTTAGAATTTAATTTGTTTGATAGTAATTCTGAGAATAATCTTAATCATTGCAACATACAACATATTGTTTTTAAAAAAAGAAAGTAATAGAAATATAGTAATTCTGAGAATAATCTTAATCATTGCAACATACAACATATTGTTTTTAAAAAAAGAAAGTAATAGAAATATTATAAAGAGAAATAAC
>APFE030805629.1:0-10025 GCA_000404065.3 Pinus taeda | reverse complement strand
ATAAAGAAAATATTTTAATGTCCATACTAAATAAGAAATATTGTAATTAATATATCATGTGAGGTATAATCAAAATTGGATACTAAAATAAACAATTCTGGTTAACTTTACAAATTAACAACAAACATATTTACTTTTAAAATTTAATTGATTGGGTTTTTTTTGAAATTCAAGTGATTAGATCTTAAACATAGTCATAAATAACTTTTTATAAATTTACCAATATTCTAGGAACATTTTGTAAATACAAGTACCAGTAGTAAAGTTATCAATGTTATCGAGTAAAATTATAATCTAATTCAAATATGCAAGTATTTAAGATAATAAATTTTGATAAATCACAATAAGTGAGAGACTTGAAATTATACTCTAATATAAATATCTAAGCATTTAAGATAATAAAATTTTGACAAATCACAATAATCTAGAGATTCATGTCAAATTAAATATGGTTGGAATTATAATAATCTAGTGATTCATGTCAAGTTAAATATGGTTAGAATTGGTTATTGTACTTTTTGAAAATAAGTTATATTTTTTTTTAGGTAAATAAGTTTTGGTTTTAGACTTAAAATTGTACTTAATATAAATATCTAAGTATTTAAGATAATAAATTTTGACAAATCAAAATAAGTTAGAGATTCATGTCAAATTAAATATGGTTGAAATTATAATAATCTAGTGATTCATGTCAAGTTAAATATGGTCAGAATTGGTTATTATATTTTTTTAAAATAAGTTAGATTGTTTTTTAAGGTAAATAAGTTTTGGTTTTAATTAGTTTTGAAATTTCTAAATAAATTTTATCAAATTTATTAAAGTTTTGAAAAAAAATATATTAAACTAAATAATTTTGAAAAATAAAAAAATATATATATAAAATGTATTTTTATTTTTTGTTAAAATGGTTTGTATATTTGATTGATTATTTTATTTGTTTTCAAATTAAATATAAATATAAAAAATTAGCAATTGTCCCAAGAGTGCAAATATGTTTTTTTAAAAATTGGAAAATGATTTGAGCAATACATTTGGTTAGATATGTTGCCATATTACCATATGTATTTGTCAATTTAATTTTTAATATAAATATAATAAAAGATAGTATTTTAGTTTTATATATATCTATGGATGGAGCCTCAAACTAAAAACATTAATTTCATATTATGTTCTAATATAAAAATAGTAAAAAATAGAGAAATAATCCATTGTAGGAAAGCACCATTTAAATTTCCTTAATGATGGGATTACAAAATCGTACATCATAAATTATATTATTAATTAATAATTTTTTTTCTTAAAAAATTAATTAACCTTTCTTTACAATGTATTTTAATTTACATATGAATGTTATGTAGTGCTATTTTAATTTCATATATAATCTAAATTAAAATATAGAATAATGAAATTGTGTAATAAAGATTAAACTTTGGATGAAGAAAGGCATATTATAGCCATAAAAAGGCATTTTAATTCACATATGAATGTTATGTAGTGCTATTTTAATTTCATATATAATCTAAATTAAAATACAGAATATTGAAGTTTGTAATAAAGATTAAACCTTGGATAACCAAAGGTATACGATAGCCATAAAAAGGCTTTTCAAAAGGAATTTTTGTGTATATTTCCTCCTATGAAAACATGAATATTATCATAAAACAATAGAGATTGTCAAAAACTGATAATTACTTGGAAAAGTTGAAAACCAAGCAAATACTCACAAGTATTCTTGGCCATACATAAGTATGCCAACATCTTCTACTTCTAAGATGTCAATGTGGTGAGGATTTATATTTTTACCAATTCTTCACTTTTTTTTTATTGATGTTTCTTAACTACATTTTCTTTCTTATACACTCCATTAAATGGGCATGTCATTGTTGGATACAAATGTACTTCGATTTCAACAACTTATTCATTTTATTTATTGACCTTGATAATGGTTGAACACAAATATATAAAAAAATAAATAAAAAATATTTATGTGTTTTTAAATTCTAAAACAAGAATATGTTCGACCATGGTAGCACATTTGGAAAAAAACACATTGACAAGCCCTTGTGTATCCAAATGATTGGAAATTCATGTCTCAAAACAACACTTTGGCAAGCCCTTGTATATCCAAATGATTGGAAGTTCATGTCTCACTAATAGAGGCAAACGTTTTTTTATAGAACAAGAATATCATACAAATTGTATAATGTAGATACTGAAATATATTTACATTTTAACACTTATAATATTCTCTTACACGTATTAATGTTAAGGCAAATCATTGCTAAGAACATAATTCTTTTCTGCAAAGTTGTGATTATTGTAGCTATTTTTGGAAGGTAATATTTGTATTCAAAGGGAACAAATTCTATAATACTTCAAAGCAATGCGATGCATTAAATGGCTTCCATCCAAGTATTTTTTAAGGCAAAACTAATAACTCACATGCTAAAATTTTGAATACTACCTAGATTTTATATTACAATTCATAGAGAACACAATTCCTTCTCTGCAAGGTTGCCATTACTGCAGCTATTGATAAAAGTTTTGGTGAGTAATATTTATATTCAAAGGGAACAAGTGGACGGACTATTTACGGGCTGAGATTGGTTCCCTCGCAGGCGCAGACAACCTACTCCGACAGCACTGACAGATCGAAGGAATCGGTACAGACGCTGAGCAAGATTCGCTGCAGCGTGACAGAGAGGAAGTGATTGGGGCAGGAAAATGGTTCTGCCCCAGGGGGGGCGTCAAAACCCTCCCCCTCATGGAATAGGCCTGAACCTGAAGTCATCTTCGGATCGGTAGATCCGGGCATCCTCAACAAAGGAAAGCAGCAACAGGACAATGACAGCGATCCGCCAGAAGAACAAGAGACACGGGCGAATAGCTCGAAGGTTACCTCATCTACATGTCGCCTGGTAGCCAAGGTAAAACCGCGAGTAGAGTTACCTGGAAATAAGATCGAAAGCAGGATCCAGTTTATGAAGGATCATGCAATCATCGGAAAATTCATAGGGTTTTGGCCAACTGAGCGAGCCCTAAATGGTTGGATTGCAGCAAAGTGGAAGCCTAAGGGAGATGTCACTCTCCAGCTGGGGCCTAAGGGCTTCTTCACAGCCATATTTTTCTGCCTAGAAGACAAATATCGAATACTGGGAGGAGGTCCGTATTTCTTCAATTTGGCAGGCCTTTATCTCAGGGACTGGATGCCCAGATTTAACCCTGACAAGGAAGATCTCACCTGGGCACCTGTCTGGATCAGATTATACTCATTACCTGATGAATATTGGGAAGAAGACTGCCTAATGGGCATAGGAAACAGTGTGGGAAAGTTCATCAGAGTAGCAGAAGAAACAAAAAACCGTAAGTACATTTCTTATGCAAGAATATGTGTTTTTATTAGGCTGAATGAAGCGCTTCCTAAATCATTAACCCTAGCCCACCACGATGAGGAATGGATCCAACCCCTTGATTACGAGCATGTGCCCTTCAGGTGCAGGAGATGCCATCCTCTAGGTCACCAGTTTCGGGATTGCCCTCTCAATGTCAAAGCCTGCTCTCCTGACTCTTCTGAATCCCCCCCTCAAGATGGTTTTACCAAAGTCTCGCATAGGAAAAGCTCGCAAAAAAAGCCCCAGAATGGATCCAAACCCCAGACTTCAAAACCCCAAAACCCTGTTACCAAGAACGGCTTTGAATCCTTAGGCGATTTCTCTGAGGATCAGCCCCTTGATTCTGATAATGTCCCAGCTCGCCCCTCCTCTTCCACCCCCCCCACTCCATCCAGCCACCCACCCAAATCTAAGTCTCCCTTATTCACCCCTGCCATCCTAAGAAGGGATCAGGAAAATGCAGAGGAGATCCTCAAGGAAATGGAGGTGGATGGGAAGTTGATCGCCTCTCAGAAAGCCGATACCCATCAGGAGGAAACCAGTCATGTGCAAAATATGGAGGAAGAACCAGAAAGTATAGATCTAAATGGTCTGGATATCATTGAATTGGAACTATGCTGCAAGAAAAAAGCTTATGAAAAAATCTCTGAGTCAGATATAGATAAGTTGGAAGTGGTCATATCCAGAGCGTTCCACCAACACCAGCTGGGCATACAACCTGGCAGCACTTGGGATTGCAGCCCGCGTCCAAAGGACACTAAAAAGAGAGGAAGGAAGACAGATCTCCAGAGAACAATAGAGATCGGGAAAATCCTGGTAGATTCAGGGAGATATGCGAAGTTGACGAAGTACTACAGCCCTACCCAAAATAGTTAAACCATGAAGCTTGTATCATGGAATGTAAGAGGGCTCAATAGCCCCGGAAAATCTAGGATGTTAAAAAATATGATCAAGATGGAAAAACCACAGATGTGTTTCCTCCAAGAAACCAAATGCAACAGCACCACGCTGGGTCGCATACTCTCAAGGGCCTGGCCAGCTTGCCGATCTGTTGCTGTGGATGCATCGGGAGCCTCTGGGGGGCTTGCTATTGCATGGAACTCCCAGGCAATCGCGCTCTCTGACTTCCATGCCTCCCACCACCTCATTCAAGCAACCTTCCACATTCTAGGCACAAATGTTCATGGGAATTTATCCAACGTCTATTTTCCGCAGGACGCTGGAAGTAAAAAAGCGCTCCTCGACACCATAGAGGCGCTAAGCATGAATAGGCAACACCCATTATGGATCGCAGCAGGGGACTTCAACATGATAACCAGAATGGAGGACAAGATTGGAGGCAGATCTAGATTGGATCTAGAGGTAGATCGCTTCAAGGACTTCATCCAAACTGCCTCTCTTATTGACATGCCATTCTGCAATGGCACCTTTACCTGGAGCAATCGTGAGGAGGCAAGCATCAGATCGCCTCTAAACTTGATCACTTCCTGATTTCGGATAAAGCGGTGCATCTTGGAGGCGATTTTACTGCGGAAATCTTGGCCCACTCCGGATCGGATCATTGGCCCATCGCTCTGCATTGGCACGACCAGGGGACAGAACCAAAAGACCCTTCCGATTGAAGGATTTTGGCTAACGCATCCAGCATTCAAGGACTTCGTCAGAACAACTTGGGCATCCTTCATCCCACCAGAAGGCTCAAAAATGTTCCAGCTTCAGCAAAAATTACGATTTTTAAAAGGCCACCTAAAATGCTGGAACCGGGAAACATTCGGCAACATTTTTGATGCGCAAAAGGAGCTCAATAAAGAACTGAAGGATCTCCATCAGGAAATAATAAATTCAGGGCACACAGAGGCTACCTTGGACAAAGAAAGGCACATAAACAACCAGCTTGAAGAAAGAAGAAAGCAAGAAGAAATTTAATGGAGGCAAAAATCCAGGGTTCGATGGTTAAAGGAAGGGGAGCGCAATACCAAATTCTTCCATAGAACAACAGTGCAGAGACGGATGCACAATAAGATTCCTTTCATCCAAAGCCAAGAAGGGGTTAAAGTGGAGGAGCATGAGAAAATAGAAGAAATCCTTCTCAATCACTTTCAGCAAGTACACCAAGAGCACGCGGTGGATAGGCAAAGAGCGATTGGAAAAATCACCAGCAACATCCCCAAGCTGGTTACAGAGGAACATAATGAGTTACTCATGAGCCCAATACAATCCCATGAGGTTGACGAGGCAATTGCGCAGCTCAAGGAAGGTAAGGCCCCTGGACCAGATGGTTTTACTACCACGTTTTTTCATGCTTTCTGGGATCTGATTAAAGTGGAGGTTTGGCAAGTTGTTGAGGAATCCAGAGCTCAACGCTGGTTGCTCCCCTCCCTTAACTCCACTTTCATCGCTCTCATTCCAAAAGAGGATAACTCCATCACTCCTGACAAATTCAGACCCATTGCTCTCTGTAATGTCCTATACAAAGTCATCTCCAAAGTAATTGCCAACAGATTAAAACCTCTTCTACCCATGCTCATCTCTCTGGAGCAATCGGGCTATGTCGAAGGCAGACAGATAATGGACGGCATCATCCTCACTCACGAAATCATCCACTCGCTCAAGCAATCCAAACAAGCTGGTATGTTACTCAAACTTGATCTCTCCAAAGCTTTCGACAAGCTCAGCTGGTCCTACATTCAACACATGTTGAAAGCTTTTGGCTTTTGTTCCACTTGGGTCCGTTGGATCATGAGTCTTATCACCTCATCCCACTTTTCCCTTCTGGTCAATGGTTTCCCCTCTCGCCCTTTCAAACCTTCCAGAGGCATAAGACAAGGGGACCCCCTCTCCCCCTTCCTTTTTGTCATCATGGCTGAGGGGCTGGGTAGACACATCAAGCAAGCCCTCCAGTCTAACCAGCTCAGAGGAATATCCATCCACAATTCCCCTGCCTCCTCCCACCAGCAATTCGTGGATGACACCATGCTCTATGGTTACCCCTCGGCTTAGGAAGCCTCTCGCTTGAAATCCCTGCTCAACGATTTCTCTAAAGCCTCTGGCACTCAGGTCAACAGCTCCAAATCTCAAATCTTTTTCTTTCACACCCCTCCGACTGTTAAATCAGCTGTCTCTCACATCCTTGGCTTTCAATCTGCCTCTCTCCCCTCCACTTACTTGGGAGCCCCCCTCACTGCTTCGGCCATTAAGCAACCTGCATGGCGATCCCTCCTTGAGAAACTTGATTCCAAACTAAACCAATGGACTCACCGTTCCCTCAATCTTGCGAGTCGAATAGTGCTTATCAAATCCATCCTCCAAGCCATGCCTCTATATCTTTTCACTATCCTCGCAGCACCCGAATGGGTTTTAAAGAGATTGAGAAACATGCAGCGTGACTTTTTATGGGGTAGCTCTGCTACTAACCGTAAATGGGCACTTGTGAAATGGGACAATGTATGCAAGCCCAAAATCAGAGGGGGCATCAGACTCAGAGATCCAGAGTATAGCAACACCATCATGAATGCCAAGATATGGTGGCAATGGATAACTAGTCCAGAAAGTTGTGGGCCAAAATCTGGACAGCCAAATACACCAACAATATGCCCCAAGCAGAGCTCATAAGATTCACGCCCACAAGCGGGGGATCACTCATTTGGAACGCCGCCAAATAGCATCATCAGCTGATCCAGAAACATAGCTTCTGGGAAATCTGGAATGGTCACAGTGTCAGATTCTGGAAGGACGCCTGGAACCAAATGCCCAAACTCTCAAGAGTGCTTCCTCCAGAGATAGTGCCGCATGAACGGGAGCAGCTGCATGCAACCGTCCATCAATTCTGGGAATCGGAGACGGTAAACGGATTCAGGAAATGGAGGCCAAGCCATCAGATAACCGACAACACAAGCATGCAAAGTGCAGCAGCACTCGAAGCTGAACTAAAGAAGAGAAGTATCTGGTCTGAGAGTAGTAAGGATATCCTCAGATGGGGTTACCTCCCCAAAGGATCATATTCCACTTCAGAAGCCTATAATCTCATAGGCGACTCCACCATCAGGCTGGACCCTCTATGGGAAAGAATATGGAGCTTCAAAGCTTGGCCCAAAATATCCTACTTCCTCTGGCTGGTTGGGCACAAAAAGATTCTCACCTGGGAAAAGTTAAGGAGATGCAATTTTCAAGGCCCTTCGATATGCCACAACTGCTTTAAAAATGAGGAGACCCTACAACATCTTTTGGATACTTGCCCAATCGCCAATCAGCTATGGGAGAAGGTTGGCTTCAGGTGTCAGAAAAGATGCAGAGGACCTGGCAACATAGTAGATACCATCCGGTAGTGGACAAAAAGCCCCTATGACTGTGAGATCCTCAACTACATGTGGAACATCATCCCGGGTATAGTATTATGGAACATCTGGAAGGAAAGAAACAGGCGCATTTTCAAAAGCCAGAACTCACACATTGAGGAAATTTGGAGCAGAATGCATGGTAATCTCAGAGAAACCATGCTACTAAAATCTTGGACTAAAGAGGATCTCCCTACTACAGATAAGGAGAAGAACATCCTGGATAACTGGAAGCTGGAGCTGCCCCAAAGGAATACCATACATCAAACAATGAAAGGTAATATCAAGGAAATCAGGAATTGGGAAGCCCCACCCCCCAACTCATACAAACTCAACTTTGACGGAGCATCTAAAGGCAACCCTGGGCCAGCTGGATTTGGTGGAATCATCCGCAATCACAATGGTGCCCCCCTGCAGATCTTCTTTGGCAATATAGGGTGGGATACCAACAACTCGGCGGAGTTAGAGGGACTCTGGCAGGGGCTATTAGTTGCAAGGCGCCTCAACCTACAACCACTGATAGTGGAAGGAGATTCCCAGATCATCATCAACATGGAAACGTGCATTCAGAATGGATCACAAGCTAGAAAAGTAGCTGAAAGCTGGAGATTAGAAGCAAGGCTCAATAACATTGCTCAAGAGCTTCGCAACCACAGAGCCCTCTCCTTTCAACACACCAGAAGAGAGGGTAATAAGATTGTTGATCTCCTAGCAAATATTGGGGTCAAAAGCAACCATCCTCTCTAAACTGGTAACTTGGACATCATCCCCAGCCATCAATAGTCTCTAGAATGTGAGAAACTCCTTCACAGAGACACTGAAGCCCTGGATGCGGGTGATAGCTTGCCACACAGAAACAGGCCACATGACCTGCATGTGCTGCCCCGTGGAAGCATTTAAGGTTAATGGATCGCCGTCAAAAGGCTAATCCCGCTAAGGCCGAGGCTCGAGTGTTCAATACTGAGTACTGTGAATTTATGGCGAGGCAGTGTGCAGTTAAGGAGCGCATCCACCGAGGGTATGCGACTGGTATTCATGGCTCATCCAGGCAGAAGAGAGACCATTGTGAAGGTGAATTGGATGAGCTCCAGCTGCCGGGGCTCTCCAAGAAAGTGCAGTCGCAGAAGAGGGGGGATTCGCTGCCACTTCGACCTGCCTTCCTGGTTCTCCGAGGCTCTAATTTGGGTTCTGATCTCTCTGAGGTTTCTACATTTGGGAGGAAGTGGTGGCGAGTTCAGGTTGGTTGCTGTGGGTGAAATACATCGCAGGATTTCAGAGGATTTGGGGGCGGGTTCATGGCAAGACTACGGGAGCGCCAACCCTATAGAAGAGGCTCTGGTAGAGGCTCATCCTCTCGCCCTCCGGCAGCGAATGAGCATCACCATTGCTGCTGTTGTTATTGCTACAGGAGAGCAAGGGCTCGGCCCCTCCAAATTGGGCAATTCACGGAGGTGGGCAGCTCCAACGAGGGAGAGCTAGCTCTTCCAGCGTTTGGCTCGGTCGTATTCACCCTGGGCAACTCCAAGAGCAACAAAGGGATTAATGCACACATCTCCGTCCTCTTCACCACTACTCCTGAGGGAGATGACAATGGGACACCTCCTTGAATGGGGAATCCACCCACAGATGGCATTGGTATGGAATGCCCTGCTCTGCAACCGCCAATTACGCATGGGAAGGAGATTATGGATGCCCCCGTCCAACCTCAGGAGCAGAAGACTCAAGACACAGCAGAGGCTAGGTGGGCTGCCATGTGGGAAGGAGTCCCGAAGGGCATGGGATGGTGCACCATTGTGGAGGAAACAAGTCCTGGGGACGGGGATCTCGAAGGTGCTGGTATTGAAGACAAAGGTCTTGGTGGCGAAGGTCTCGGCAGCAATGGTCTCGGCGGCGAAGGTCTTGGTGGCGAAGGTCTCGGTGGCGATGGGCTCGGCGAGAACGTCTTGGCAACGACTGAACCCCTGGCACACGCTCCAGCTCCCACCTTTTTCTTTCTGCTGGAGTCTACGACTAAGGTCACTTTGTTTGTTCACCTGCAATTTTTCTTCTGGTCTTATCTCGGTCAGTCAGTCTGTCCAGCATGTTTAGTTTCAGTCTGTCCTGTGTATCGCGACTCACAGTCGAATTTTGAAAGGTGCCCCTGCGTGGGCTGTTATGCTATGTTGCACGTCAAGTAGAATTGGCCTCGGCCTCTGTCACTTTTTGGGGGAATTAGATAATTTTGTCGGTGCTGCCCCTGCGAGGGAGCTACTGTGTCAATCCCAGGATACCCAATGTGCCACTGGTGGCCATGGAAGTA
>APFE030805627.1:2924-44384 GCA_000404065.3 Pinus taeda | reverse complement strand
CAGAAGGCCAGGCAGCCACTCAAGAAAGGACAACTAATATGGCGCCTCCTAGACAGGATTCTAGGGTAGACTCCTCTATCCTCCAAACCCCTCAAAGGGAGGATATCAACAGAAAGAGAGAGAGGGAAACCCCCCTCACGGAAGCATCAGACAAGCGGCAAAGGCTTAACCCCTTCTCAGAGGAGGAAATACAAAGTCTGGAGACTTCTGCCAGCTCCTTGCATCAGGAGTAGGATAAAGCAGCACTAGGGGAGGTCAGCTCCTCAGGACAACAGCAGAATACAGCTGCAGCCATAAAGGAGCAATTCAAAGAAGCCAAAAGGAGGAGTGAGCCAATAAAGATCCGGCTCTATAATCATTTATTAAATATGGCTCCTGCTAATCAACAAAGGCTAATGGCTGCCTTTGATGTGCAAGAGGGCAAAATGACCATGAGCCATTTTGCCCCTACAGTGCAGCAACCTCAAACAGCTGCAAATTATATAAGGACTAATTAAGAATTCCTTTCAAAAGACATCCACCCCATGGATCAGATTGAGCTCCACAAGCAGACGGGAGAGATGGTCTATCCCGCTCTGGCAGATAAGACCTTGATTAATTACAGGCTGCAAAATAGCTTGAACAACACTGCAGCACAGCTTGAGTTGGAGAGGGCATCCTCCCAAGCTAAAGACAACATAATCAAGGCATTGGAGGAAATAATCATAGAGTTTGGGCATGACCCCAATGATGTTAAGGTAATACAGCAAGTCCTTAAACTGAGGGATGCAGATATAGCTGCAATTAAAAAGAAAATGAAGATCCCCCCAATTCTACACCCACAAACAGATGAAGTTGCCCAGCAGAGGCAAGAAAAAGATGCAGCAGCATTATTAGTGACTTTATATAAAGAGCTGATAGAAACACAGGAAAAGCTGCAAGACACAGAGACTACATTAGAAGTAGCGCTACAAAGGAGGGAGGCAGGGCAATCTTCCAAGCCGCCCACAGAATCAATAGACCTTGAGGAGACCCCTCAAGATACCATCCCTCCAAAACAACAGGCACCAGAAGACGTTCCGGGCATCACAGTACCAGCCACTACAGCACCAACAACAGAACAGGCTGAGAGCCTGGACATGCAGAAACTAAGGCAAGAAATTCAGGTGCTAGAGTCTCAGATGTCAGAACTCAGTCAAGCCAAGGATAGCTTAGCAAAGGTAAATGAAAAATATGATAAGTCTAAGCAAAATGTGGCTGAGAGGGAGAGAGAAGTAAAAGCTCTGAAGAAAACAATTGCAGAGCTAGAAAAGGAGCTCAATTTTGAGAAAGTCACAGCAGAGCTCAAACAAGTAATTTGGACCGCCATTGGACAATCAATAACTAACCAATGGGAGTACATTGATGCCATATACGAGCAAGTGGGACTCATTGGCAGGGCAAGAAAAGAACTACACAGAGCAAGGACCTCCCTAGGCAGCATGCCAGACCTTGCCCCCAAGATGATTGAGGTGCTCAACTATAGGACAAGTTCCCAGCTGGTAAAAATGGGAATTGGAAATAGGACTGAAACCATTTCTCTGATCAAAAGAGTCACAACAATGAAGAATTTAATCTAGACCCTGGACAAAAGAATCCAGGATATGCAAGCTGATATAAACAAATTTCAGAATAGGTTCTTGGCCCTGCAGGACAGAGGACTCCCCAACTTGCTAGAATCAGGGAAGTTACTCTCTCATGAAAAATATATCAAGAGGGTAAGCAGTCTTGCAGCAATTCAGATTGCTGAGACACCAGGAACATCTTCAGCAGGCCCAGTAACAGGGCAAATTCTTTTTGAAAAATTAGATAATTTGTTTTTTATCAGAAATGAAGTATCACATCTGTTTTATGAGGCCCCCCATTTCTACAAGTATACAGAGGCTGATGAGACCTTAGGGTCAATTTTGAAACATCAGCTTCCTCCTCCAGACACATGGCAAGATTTAATAAGGTTACTTTTGAACCAAAGTTGAGAAGTTAAATCTTTTTTCGGCAAAAAGGTTTATATTACATATACAGGTGGGTAAAAGCCACATCAGCAGGTATGAAGACGCTGAGCCAACTCAGTACAGGTACTCGACCGCAGTAATAGCATCAGCAAGCACAGGTGGCAGGGCCAGGAAGACACAAAAAGTAACAGCTGCAGGGCACTTCATTATGCAGTTATGATAAAGCCGCACAGCTGACTCCGCAATGCCCAAAGGTCAAAAAATTATCCTGACAGGAGTTAAAGGCTTTTAAGAGTCATTTATATTTGTAATTACTTCTCATCTACTCTCCATGTATGAGTGTAAGAGATATTTTCCTCTCAGATGACTCAATACCTGAGATATTTTTGTATGAAACCTCTATATATTCCCCCTCGCGTTTGTTTAGAGGGGTTGGACTCCGGATGTAAGAAATCTCTTGATATCTCTTCTGTTATTCTCATATTGTAAACTCTCAGACAGCTAATACAAAGGACAATGGGATTTCTCCAAGCATTGTGTCTCTTGATCTCCTGATGGTGTATGGCTCAAAGTTGCAGGATTCCTGTGTATTTCATGGCTCAATAAGTTTTCTCATTACTCTTTGTTTTACATGTGATCATTATTCTTTCATATGTATTTCATGTTTTCCATACACTCAAATATCTAGGTAGCAAAGAAAAAGAATAGTCTTAGGACTTAATCATTGGTTACCCTGAGCTCAATCTAAGCTATCTCATATGTTTTCTTCAGTTAAAGTATTTAAAGAGTAATTCTTCAATGCTTCCTTTAATACTATATCATCACAGTGTTTTGTTATTTCAGGAATTCGAGTAATTGCTCCTAAATAACAGATCTCTTTCACACTAGTCAACTTAAGTAAAGAATCCTTAATTGCTTTTCGCTAGTTGTTCTTCACCTCACTCTCACAATTTACAATTTGTCTCATGGAATACACACAGGCCCTGTAGTTACACCCACACTTAAGTCAAGATCTCAAGGGAATGACAGTCAAAGACCCCATTGCCCAATGGTTTAGTTCCACCTGCAGACAGACTCTAAAAGCTATCAGAAGCATCCTCCCAACCAAACACAAAAACAACCAAAAATTCACTTCATAACTAGCCTAAAACTTCGTCAAAAACAGTGACAAACCTTATAGAGAGAGCCCTCTCCGACTACAGTTGGGCTAGAAGCTGTAGCCCAAAGATTGGTTAGTGGTTACCCCGGCCGTATTCCCTAAGGAGTCATAGGGAACAACCTGGGTGTTAACACAATACAACAGGTATCAATCTCAATGATAAAGAATAACAATTGTAATTTGTAATGGAACAGCAATGTCGATTGAACAACAATCGCGATTAAGTGTAAACCATAGATGAATACAGTAATACAAATTTATGAATGTCACAACATGGTTACTCTGTAATTAAACAACAATAACATTCTGTAAGGAACAACAATATTATATCAATGATTAAAGGAACAACAATGCGTTACAAAGTCAGAATGAATAATACAACATTCTTGTCACAGAGAACAATATTACTCAGTTGAACATAATCAAATATAATAGAACCGTGATGTAAAATAACAAAACACATCAGATTATTAAACAAAGATGATAATTAAAACCACACACGAATTAGAGATAATGGTACAAGAGCAAGTGTTCCACCAGGGCCGATCCCTTAGCCTCTAGGGACACACTGCTTGAGATTAATCTAGGATCAAAGATGGAATGGAAACCAGATTTATATTAAAACATCATAACAGAGTTACAGTGGATCACTTCTCAATGAGAGTCGATGATCAAAGTTTAAAATACAAAGGAAAATTACATAGAAAATAACAACATGTCGTCCCCCGGGCTAGCAGTGTTGCCCCTTCTTATAACAGCCGAGCAGAGATATCAATGATGCAAAAATAGTTAAGACAGCGATCCCTCAGGATCAAAGGATCCTGAGGGATTTGCCAAACTGTTAATTCCCATTTATCCATTTGTTCTCTTGCGCTGATTTGATATCTCCTTTTTCCTTCCTTGGCTGATACGCTTCAATTTGGATTACCTTGTTTGCATGTGGTTCCCTGCCAAAGGGGCAGCAGCTAACTTTGCCTTGTCTTTTCCTTTGGGATGGCAATATTTCTTTTTTTCCTTTTCCTGCATAATAAAATGGAAATTGTTGTTTTTCAAGCCTCTGTGGGAGTTATTTGTAGCTTCATGTTCCGGATTATCCACAGTTTCCAGTTGACAGATTGAACTGGAAACTGTGGATAATCCGGAACATGAAGCTACAAAATGGCAATTGTTAGTAGTTTTGTGTTGCATATAAATCCCATAGATTTTGTCATGATTTCTTATTATCTACCTAGTTCATGATGCAAAGAGGTTATGAGTTTTAAAGAAAAGATGGCAAAATAATCGATAAAAACATACCTTCTTCAATACTCCAGACTTAGGTGCAGATGTGTCTTCAAAAGTTGATTTCTCCATCAATACATGCATCTAGTTTTTTATTTTTATTTTTTGGCTAATGATCAAACTATTACTATAGGGTCAGATTGGCTACAGAATAGGATTAGTTGCAGAACTAGAATAGATGCAGAATTAGAACAGTTACAGAATTGGAGAACAACTGAGGAATGTAACACAATGAATAAAATATTACTTGATGAATGAATTAAAATAGAAAATCACTATGTGGATGAAACATGGCAGAATGGAAATGAAAAGTGGATATGAAGAAATACTGAAGAAAAGTTTATTGATAGAATGTGGTGTTGAAATGGAGTGAAATTTGCATAAAATAAAATGGAATGGAATGAAATAAACCATGAATTTTCAAAATGCATAATGAAGGAACCTTTTTTTTTGTTTTTTGGAAAATATAGGGTGTCAGAGTCTCCTGATTTTCACCCTATACTTTTTGTATAAGGATGCCAATCAGTGATTGGTTTTCAACCTTATACATTTTTTTTTTAAATTGATGAAAAGAACAAAGACTAAGTTTGTGGAGAAGAATGATTCTTCTTCACCAACTTCATTTCATAATTATTTTGAAATATCTTGATAAACTCCTCCTTTGAGATTGACTTTTGATAAATCCTCAACCTATGACCATTCACAAGGAGAGGAGCTTGATTCTCATCTATGGTTCTGATTCTTACTACTCCATTACTGAAAACTTTTTCAATCTCATATGGCTCAAGCCAATGAGTTTGAAATTTACCTTGAAAATCCTTGAACTTTGAATCAAATAGCAATGCCCAATCTCCTTCTTGAAACCTTTTGTCCTTGATGTACCTGTCATGCCACTTAGCTCTTTGTTGCTGAACTAGACCAGTCCTTTGAACTGCTTCTTGTCTAATTTCATCAAGTTCATTTAACTACTCCAGTCTATGCTTCTGAGCTCCTGATAGATCCATCCCCAACTTAACTACCATCTTGAAAGTTTTAACTTGGAACTCAATGGGGAATAGGACTTGCTTTCCATAAACAAGTTCATAAGGCGATATGTCTCGTTGTGTTCCTCCATGTAGTTCTATAGGCCCACAAGGCTTCACGAAGCCTTTCTACCCAATCTCTTCTATGTAGATGCACAGTCTTGGTGAGGATTCCTTCAATCACTTTATTTTTAGACTCCACTTGACCATTTGCTTGTGGATGATAGGGATTGGATTTCCTATGCTTGATCTTGTACTCTTCCATAAGCCTCTCCATCATTTTGGATGTGAATTGAGATCCCTGATCTATCACAATTTCTCTTGGAACACCAAAGCGAGTAAAAATATCCTCAAAAAGAAAACTAACTACTGTTTTTTCGTTAGCAAAAAGTAATGCTCTGGATTCTACCCATTTTGTGACATAATCAATACATACCAATATATACTTTTTCTGCTTGGATGGAGGATTAATAGGTCCAATAAATTCTAAATCCAATTTTTCAAAGGGTTCGATAAGTACCTGAGGTTGTAATGGCATCTCATTTGAGGGAGCAGGTTTCCCTACCCTTTGGCAGTTGTCGCACCTTTTGACATATTCTTTTGCATATTTGAATATGGATGGCCAATAATATCCTAAAGAAAGGATTTAATAAGTTGTCCTCTTGTCAGAAAAGTGTCCACCACATGGTTCATCATGACATACATTGAGAATATTAGGCATTTCATCTTCCTTGACACATCTTCTGATCATAAGATCTGGCCCTGTTTTATACAATTCGTTAGAGATCCATGAAAATCTTGAACTATTTTGAATAATCTTTCTTTTCTCTCTAGGAAATAAATGTGAAGGTAACTTCCCTGTAACCAAATAGTTAGCAACATCTACAAACCAAGGAGTTTGAGTAGTTACTGCAAATAGATATTCATCAGGGAACTTATCCTCAACCGGAGAGTCTTCTTTGATATTCTAAATCTTGGACAAGAAATCAGCAACTGTGTTTTGTTTTCCAGGTCTATATAGCACAATAATATTGAATTCTTACAAAAGTAAAATCCATCTTGTAACTATGCCATTAGTAATGAGTTTATTCATCAAATATCTAATTGCATAGTGATTTGTATGAACAAAAGTTTCATAGCATGTTATATAATGTTTAAACTTATTAATTGCATGAACAACAACTAAGAAGTCTTTTTCAGTCACAGTATAATTCAACTCAGTGGGAGTCAAATTCTCACTTGTATAGTAAATGGCATAAGGAATCAAACATTTTTGTCCCAGTACAGCTCCTAGAGCTGTATCTGAAGCATCTTTAGAAATATGGAAAGGAAGTTTCCAATTTTGTCCTCTTAAGATAGGTGCTTCAGATATTTTTTCTTTCAAGGTTTCAAATGCTAATTGACAATCTCAATTCCACTTGAATTCATAATATTTTGTAAGAAAATTGAAGAGTGGAGATGCTACTTTAGTAAAGTTTTCTATGAACCTTCTGTAATATCCTGTAAATCCTAGAAAACTCCTAACATCTTTTTGGCAATTTGGAATTGGTAACTTAGAGATGACTTCCACTTTAGATTTATCTACTTTAATCCCATCTCCTGAAATGTGATGTCCCAGAACAATACCTTTCGTAAACATCATAAAGCATTTTTCATGGCTTAGAGAAAGGTTTGTTTCTTTACATCTTTTAAGGACATTTTCCAAATTTTCCAAGGCTTCTTCAAATGTGTTACCATAGACTGTAAAATCATCCATATATACCTCTACAAAATCATGTATTAGATCAGAAAAAATTCCTAGTACTTCTCTTTGGAATGTTGCAGGTACATTACATAATCCAAAAGGAAGCACTCGGTAGGAAAAAGTTCCCCATGGACAAGTAAGTGTGGTCTTATCCTAATCCTCGGGTGCTACCTTAATTTGATTATAACCACTAAAACCATCCAAAAATGAAAAGTACTTTTTACCTGCTAATGTATCTAATACCTTATCTATAAAGGGAAAAGGAAAGTTATCCTTCAATGCACACCCTCCATTTACCATTATTTTTAGGCACAATTACCAGTGGAGAAACCCATTGGCTATCTGAGATTGGGTAAATGAAGTTTACATTGAGTAGTTTTTGGAGCTCTTCTTTCACAATCTCCCTAAGATTCAGATTCATCCTTCTCTGAGGTTGTCTGGTTGGTCTACTATTTTCCTCAATATAGATATGATGGATATAAGTCTTAGGGTCACTACAATTGAATACATGTGAGCTGGATTAATCTTGATGCGTGAAGTAACCAAAAGTAACAAATGTTTGCTTAAAGACTTTTTTAACTAGATCAAACCAGTAATAAGTGATTCAATCTGTAATAAATGCAATAAGGGTATTTCAATCTGCACGGATCTAGTGTAGCGCAAGGCTGCAGAAGAGCACGCGAGCCCCAAAACACATCCAAGACATCCCCAGGGTGTGGAAAGCTAGTTCCAACACCCTCCCTTGCTACCTCGGGTGAGACCTTAGTCCGCGCTTCGCGGGCTGTTGCTGAAAGGGCCGGTAGCTACGAGATTTGTTTGGCTAAATAATTCTTCCAAACCTGGGTCAAGCCCATATAAGCCAACAATTGGTTTCGTTGTCGGGACAGGGATCTACCTAAGGGGTGTCTAGTGTGAAAGGCGGGGACGCTAGAGGAAAGAGCGACGAAGGATCGGGACGGTAGTAATGACGAGAGCCATCCAGTTACCAATATTCAAGGGAGTAGGAAGTGAAGATCTAGAAAAGTTTTGGTTTGTATTGAATTTGGTACGGAATGTGCAACATATCACGAATGATGATATCAGGAAAGTCGTCTTATTCAACACACTACAGGACGGAGCACTAACATGGTATATGAAGTATTTGGGCATCAACCCAACAGCGGGGATAGCGGACATCTACACGAAGTTAAAAAAGGAGTTTAGCTGGTCAAAATCACAGTCACAGTCTGTCATAGGATTCAAAGAAATCATGATGATCCCTGGTGAGACCCCTTGGGATCTAGATCCGAGGTTAAAAATAACTATTCGTGAAGCCAACATGACCCTGATGGATGCACCACACTACGCTTGGTTCATCGCATCACTAACACCATATCTGAAATCGGGTTTGTCACAGCAGAAGATCTCAACCCAAGCAGAAGAGTTGGAGGCAGAAATGTGGCTGCAAAAAACCCCGGTACAGGACCCAGGGTTGGGAGTTCAACAAATCCAAGCACAGGTCCAAAATTTGTGTTTGGAAATACAAAAGTTAAAACAAGACTAGCCGCCGGAAGTTTGGGAAGAAGTTGTAGAAATTATGAATAATTTATCACATATTCAACAGAGATTATCCTGATCATGTACTATTGCGGAAAACATACACAATACATAAGCCCCTCTACGTTGATCATCAATATAGCAGCATCAATAATAATAAAACATCAAGAGCATTCACACATTAACACAGTATGTATCCCGGGGAAAGCATCTCGCTAAAAACCCCAACTATCTGTATATTAATGATTGAGTCATGTAACATTACACAGCATAATACTTCTCACAAGTATCTCCACCTCTGTTACACACAATACAACTCAGATATGAATCAATCACAGGTTCAAATCTCTTCTGCTGCCATGTCTGCCTCCTCTGCTCAATACCTGCCTGAGAATGATGATAATTCCAAGGCAGCCACGTCTTTCCTTGGCTAAATCACGTGAGAACAAGCTACAATACGTGCAAACTCATTGGCATACTCAATCCCCTGATTTGTGCAAGATCTGGTGCACAACTATAGTCACAACTGATAGCATACTGATTCTCTAACACCTGTCCCTGCTGAACTGAACATGCACTGACATGCAACTGAGTTAACTGATGTATTCATTAGTTGTATTATGAGTTAATAACTTGTGAATTAATAATAACTAATTCACCCAACTCATCTCTAGTATATTTTCCAGTTAGACTAAATACAACCAGTTTAACAAAGCTAAACTGAACACAACTCCATCAACTGCACCTCCAGTCCACTAAACTCAACTCACTTGAGTTCTAACTGAAGTCATGCATGCAATAACTCAACTGACTCATAAGAAAAGCGTATTTCCTTCTGACAGCTGCATGTGCCACCTCTGTAGCTCAAACTGAAGTGCTCCAAGAGAATAAGATTAAGTTTATAGTCCAAATATTATTGTGAGAAAATAATATTTGACTTTTCTATTTTTGACAGCCAGTCTAAAAATAGACTTGATCACTCACACTGTGATCACTCACACTTTCATCAAAAATAGAAGTCCATCTATTTTTCCAACTTTGATCAATCATCCATAAACAGCAACCTGCAATCCATAGACATGATCCATATGTCTAAAAATAGACATAGTCTAAAAATAGACTTGCGCCAAAAATAGCCTGCGGGCCCACTTAGTGAAGTCGACTCTTTTCACTAAGCTCCATCATCTTGTTGCAATCTCAACAAGGCATCCATACCTTTACATATTCTATAACTATTGGGATTATGTTCCATGAAGATATGATTAGGCATGTGACCTTCTTGCAACGATCCATAATACCACTTAATGTGTCAATAAAAAAGATTGATTCACTTATGAAGATCAAAATATCATCAACAAATAATAAGTGTGAGATCATTGACCGATCAACAACATTGATCACTGAGAATACCTATTCTACGACTTGTTTAATCAAACTACTAAGAGCCTCCACCACTAGCAAGAAAAGGAAGGGCAATAATGGATAGCCATGTCTTAGCCTGCATGAAGCTTTGAAAAATGTCAATAGTCTCTCATTGATCAAAACAGCGAAAGTAGTCGTCAAAATGCATGACATTACCATGTTGAGGAATTTAAGCCTCATCTCGAGCTTGTGCAAACATAACCTTAAAAATGACCAGTTTATGCGATCAGACACCTTTGATAAATTAATCTTGATAGCCGTAGTATCAAGGTTTCAGATCTTTATCAAGTGCAATGACTCTTGGGAAAGGGCAACTGCATTGTGTATTTGCTAGTTATGAAGGAATCCAAATTGTTCTTCAGATATAATGTCACCCAACATGGGATTTAATCACATCACAATGATTTTCGAGATGATTTTGTAATAATGTTGCAACACACTAAAGGATGAAAATAATTATAAGACCTAGGATCCTACTTCTTTGGAATTAAAAAAAGGAGCATGGAGTTGATATCCCCATGCATGTAGCCTTTTCTCTGTGATTCTTGAAGCACCTTTAGAATACCTTCCTTCATTAGTTCATAGAAGCCGACGAAGCATTCAACAGTAAAATCATCCAAACTTAGGCAATTTTCCTTTTTGCATTAATGCCAACGCTCTGCAAACCTCTTCCTCTGTTAACTCTGCCTCCAATAAATCGTTTGATTCCTCACTTACTAATGAGGGGAAGAGGTTTAGTACTTCCAAAGCTTCCATGATCGGGTATCCTGGAGGCTCCAAGAAGTGAGGCTTAAAAGTATTCAACACCCATGTTTGCTTTCTCTGGGAAAGAATTGACCAAATTTCCTACCTGATCCTCTATCTCCCATATTGAGTTCCTGGACTTCCTTCCATGAGTGAAATTGTGAAAAAACTTTGTGTCTCATTGCCTTCCTTTCTCCATACTACTCTTCTCTTTTTCCTCCAAATCTCTTCTTCACAACCCAATCTCTCTCTTTTTTCAGCTTCTAATGCTCTTAGAGATTCCAACATATCTTGTGTGAAAATACATATGACAATATTTTGGAATATATCAATGATCCTATATTCATTCGCTTTTAATGTTGTCATTTGTTTTTCAATGGAAGAGTTACCCCTAGTCTTGATTCTTGATTTTATATGTTTCAAGTTGTTGGAGAATTGTGTCATTTAAGAGACATGTGGATCATCTTGTAAATATAACCAAGATGCTTTGACCATCTTGATGAGATCTTATTCTTTAAGCCATAAGTTGTTAAAGTGGAATGAGGAGGCATCATTTTATCATTTTTTTTCCATTCTTAATAGGATCAACCTATGACTTGAAACTCCTCCTGGGTTGATCCAAGTGGCCATTTTAATGTCAAAATTCATGATAGTTTCAGAGAGAATGAAGCGATCCAATCGTTTTGAAATAACATCATTACCTAAGCACATAATACACCATGAGGGAGATAGTTTAGTAGTCGTTATGTCCATCAGTGTCTTGGAGTCCAAAAAAATGGGAGAAAAATGACTCAAGAGGATTTGAACATGGCCTTGGTCCCAAAACCTTCCTTAAAGAGAGGGTGAAGTTTAGATTTCCTTCTATAACAATGTTATCATCATTTAAGAACCCCGAGTTCTCAAAATCTTCCCAAAATTTTTTCCTTTCCGAATAGGACCATAAATGTTCACGACGTTGAAAATTGTATCCAATTCCTTTGACACAAGTTTGACCGCTATCATGTTGAGATAGGAGGAGGTGGATAATGTTATGAGATATGGGTGCCAAGTTGTTACTAGGCCACCTGAGAGACCAACTACATCTAAAGAACTAAAATACAATCCTTTTAACCAATTCTCTAAAATTAATCTAGATTTGATGTCAAATGACATCGTCTCTTGAAGGAGAACAATTCTCGGCTTATAAAGCTCCAAGAGATGACGGAAGGTGAGTTGTTTTAGGGCCCCTCTAAAACACTGAAGGTTGAATAAATAATGTTCATTTCAAATCCCGCAATGTGTCATTTATGGCTCCAAGGGCCCCCATAATGGTTGACTGCTTACGTCTCTTAATGTCCTATTTGGATCTCGATTGAGCCTTGGAGAGGTTCGTCTTCTAACTAACCTGGGAAATCCCTGGGGAGTCTTTTGCCAAACACCTCTCGAGGTTGCTTCAGGCAATGGTCGACACCTGAACTTGAGGGAATATGAGACTCTTTCATCACTCTCCCTAGCGTACTGTAGTAAACTAGTTTTGGAGAAAACACCTGATTTTGACGGGGATAACTCACCAGCTTCCAATGAGGAAGGGGAGTAAGGAACGTGGTAATAAAATGGGGAGAGGGTTGGAAGGAGTGGATGAGACTAGGGGTATCTCAACTTCAAGAACACATAATGTTGAACAATGAGAATCTGTTAAAACTTGGACAACATCCTAAGGAGAAGCAAAGTTTGGAGGGGATTGGAAAATGTTCCTACCTTCAGTATCCTTACAAGGCTCCTGATAAGGACCATTGATCATAGGCGAGCAACCTAGATTGTTTGAAGAATATTTTTCCTCACCCGCGAGCCTATTGGCCTCAAACTGTAATGAACAAGGTTTGTATGCTCAGAGGAATGCTCGGATACCAATATAATGAACAAAGTTTGTATACTTGCAATAATCTTCAGAATACTTCGAATACATAGACATCCATTGTAGGACAAGTAATTGTATATTGAATATTATATATAAAAAGTTGATGAGATGATTACAATAAGGGTGAGGGTCTGCCTATATACCCTAGGCATATGCCTCTTCACCAACAGTCATGTCCTTGGGGACATACCTTTTAACTAATTACTAGCTAATTTATCATTAATCATTATTATTGTTAATTACATTATTGGTATTCTTTTGTATATATTTTATTCATAACATTTCCTTCCTTCTCAAAAAGTTTTGTCCTCAAAGCTTACTAATGAAAATGATTGATCTCTTTTTCAGTTTCGAATGTCTTCTCGTCTCGGAACAGTCATATTCATTGATACAAGTTGATATGATCCTCTAAGTGACAAACAAAAGTGTCGAATCCATCATTTCAATTATGTTTGATTCAGGGGTCACTAATTGGTTAGCACATTTAGTACTAACATAATTATTATCTTGAGTAGGATCAATAGAGATTATGACGTCCCTTCCTGCAAGTGATCCTTTGATTTTAAATAGTGCATTAACACACATCATAAAGGTTTTAGGAAATCTTCTATCATTGATCTCCATTTTTTATTCCTTCATCATTTTCGAATTAGACTCCTCTTTTTCTATGAGCCTGGTGATCTGGATTGGATCATAATATTTTTGTCATCCATCTCGATGTATTTGGAGTCGAAAAAGTAGAGGTATTAGTGGATAGGACCATTTTTACCAGTGGGACCCAGTTTGGCAAAACGAGGTTTGAAACCTTTTGGGAGCATATTGAGGCATCAAACGACATTTTTTGGGGATAAACTTTGCCACTTTCATATGACAATATTTCATGACATTCTACATACAAAGATATTTCCAACGACGCAAGAAGCACGTCATTTAAAGTCTGTATCCAAAATTTATACCACTCAAAAGTTGACTCTCTTGTTTTAACACCTGTAGTTCGAGAGGGTGTCACGTCAACGCCTATTATTCATGGAAAATAGGCTAGCCATGTGATTATGATGAAAAAGACTCTAAAAGAGTCTATATTGTAACTCTAGTTAAGATTTGATGTATTTAAAATTAACCACTAGTAGGCTATCGGGTTGTGTTATAATCGTGACACTAGGAGGAAAAGGCATTCCATTCTTTTGAGAGCATTTTGTTCCATAGTTGAGTAAAGATAGTTAGGAGAAATAGGAGGTAGAGCACGCAGAGATGATTTGTGCACTGTAGCAGCCCACGGGCCACAAGCATTACTTCTTTGTGCCTGTAGCCATATTTCCAGACAGAGAAAGAGAGCGAAGCGGTCTCACCTTCCAGTTGGGTTTTCTCCCAAAAGGGTTTCCTAGAGAGCATATATTGTGTCTTATGTGTGTGTGTGTGTGCTTATTTTGTCGTTCTCTAATTTTCTACATAATTTCCATTCGTATGCATGCACTAATTACAGTTTAATATATAGATCTTAAAGTTTAATAAAACCGTAATAGTGTAGAATCTCATATTTTTAATATAATATTATCAGATGTGTTGTGACGAATTGTTCAATGCAATATCCACAACAGTGTATGGGTCACCTAGGGTTTTAAAAGTAACCCTTTTTGTAATAATAATTTTTAAACTTCAAATGTCTTTTATATTTTTTTATTATAAAGTACCTTAGTGATGATATTGTATATAGCCCTTTTAAACCATTATTAATATCTTTGTTACAATCATTTTTGTATCATTTGATCACTTTTGGATTTTTAATTATTTGCCTTGGTTTTTGTGTAATATATATTTAATCATTCACCAAATCTTTTATGTTGACACTTAATCATTGGAATTGGGTGAATATATGTAAAATAGTGTAAATAGAAAATAAGGAGAATAGGAATAAGAAGAGACACTCGGAGGTGAAGCCCAAAAGTCTCTCCCTCCATATATATATCCATAAGCAATCTTAATGCAAAATCACAATTCGCATTATGGAGTTACTCCCTGCCCTGGGGTGGTATCAAAGTTAGCTTTATTTTTAACTTTTCTTCTCACAATTCGCATGGTAGAGTTACTCCCTAGCCTAACATAATATCAAAGTTAGCTTTATTTTTAACTTTTCTTCTCGCAATTCACATTGTGAAGTTACTTTATATAATACCACCTCCCATACTGTTGTGCCAGCGTCATCCATACCGTTCATATAATGACGCTCATATTACATACCGCTCACATACATAACGCTTAAATGCTCGACTATATTAAAATTTGTTATATGCATACCTTATTACCACTCTCCTTAATGACATTCCCCATTAATACGCATACCATAATACTTCCCCATTGATGCAGGGAAATTCCCAGCTCTCCCTGCAATCTCCAGGATCTTCATTAACCGTGTATATGAAAAGGTATTCCCACTGTTGACCGAATCAAAACTATTCTTATACCCAAGCAAATTCCCACATCCTCATGATTATAAAACCATCAAACCTCATATAAACGCTTTCATTTAACCTTAAGTTCTTCAACAATCCCATGTCTACAGCTCTGTGCATATGAACCACATACATGTGCTGTCCACACATTCATTGACGCGCTGCTACCTTTATTCAATCCAAAACCATAAGAACTCCAATGCTATTCCACGCAGATAATACATGAATGCTCCTGGCTTCAATAGCTTTTCCTATAAAACTCAAACGCATGCCCAGATTTCTCTGCAAGCGGAGTACCTGCCAACCAGGATCCTTTCGCTACAAGCACCTTTCCTTACCGCCACTTCAATAATCTCCAGACTACAAAGAATACAACTTTGAATCACATGATTCCCAGGGAAAAGAGTCAATGCTAATACTAGACAAATTAAATCCACCCAAACTCCTTATTAATAACCATGTGTACAGTCAGCAGCCAGGCGGGAATTCATGCACACCGTATATAACTTAAACTGCGATCAATTGCGCCACTGCAGGTTTATATATATATCCACACAATTAATCTAATGATAAATCCCCCACCGTCTGAACACACAGCCTTTTAATAAACACAAAATTATCCACGCGATTGTATCTTTGACTCACGCTTGACAATCGCCTGCAATTGGATGCGCCCTCCGTATGAATCACAGGTTTAAACCAATGTTTTACTGTCCACGCATCATCATTTTGAATCCACGAATTACAGTTCTACTGTTCATAACAGCTCTACCGACCCACTGTCATACATACCCTCCATACGCAAGCGCTCCTCGGCTTTTCTCCACAGTTCGACTTCCAACGAATTAACATACAGCTGAGCTAAGATGGCGTATCTCTGTTCCAGAACAGAACCACGCGTTCCCTTGCCACATGTGTTGACTCTAACACAAACCAGGATCAAAGAAATCAACCCCTGCACACGTACATGTATTCAATCAGTAATATGAGAACATATAAAGAATAGTCATTACGCTGTCAGCGATTTTATAAACCCTGCATATATCCGTTGCGCCCTTATTGAGTGTGAACGGTAGACCAAGGTAATTACACATAGTTTATACACATATTTATCAATATAACAGCATATTAACACACAGGCTTATGAATCCCGAGGCGCCCTTTCTCCTCCAGCAACTTTTACAAAATTCCTCCAGCAACCCCAAATCCTACTGTATCAAAATCGAATGTAAAATATTTCCAGCGTTCTACTTTACACAATATGCTCGGCGCTTCAATCAACCCAATGCATTTCCATCACATAGATCTATACAAATTGTCATTCGATTTACACACAACATAATTGCATTCATAACGTTCAGGAAAACAAAACAGAGCCTCGCCTTGGCAAACTGCTCCAAGGAAAGAACATTGTTACACACTCTCACACTCTCTCCCTCCACACTCCCTCACAATCTCCCATTATATAAGAAAAACACAATTGATACAAATACATGGTTTCATGAATCAATTCTGATTTTGAACCAGAAATCTCTCAACCTCTCCTAAAAAATCTCTTCAATCCCACTCTTTTCTAAACTAACACTAAATAAAGCTTTTAAAATCTTTCATACTTTATTCTAGCCAAATAAATCCAACTATTTGGCCTGATCTCCATACAAGGAGAATCACTCAGCCACCTATACCTTTTTCTCAATATATAAACATTTTTAATAATTTAATTAAATTATTTTCTTTCAACCCCTTGCTAGTCACAACATGTGACCATACTATCACATTGCTGACTAGGCCTGAATGCTCCTGCATCAGACTCCCAAAGTTGAAAGTTTCCATGACCTCCTGGTCATGTGTTTCTTCTGCTGTCCATCCAGTATCCCAAACTTTACTTTGTAACTGGTCATCACTTTCATTATGCTGTTCAATTTCTATGATTTCAGCATCATATTTATTAATGTTGTCTTCCACACCTTTTCCTCCATCAGGTTCTGTAAGCTTCGTTTCTCCTTTAGGTTCCTTGAGTAATTTTTCCAAGAATTCTATTTCCTTGTAAAATCTCTCCATCAGTTCATCACAATTTCCATTCTCAGCTTTATTCTTTTCCTGACAATCCTCTTGAGTTGACCTGTTTTCTACATCATCATATTGCAAGCATCTTTCATTAATTCCATTAAACAAATTCATTGGTTTACTTTCTTGTGGTCCCACCATGGAATTGTCATTAGACTTCTGGTCTATATCAACCTCATCTGACTATTTCACACCAAACAATATTTCATCTATGAACTCCTTCTGTTGCAATAGATCAACGCGCTCTTCCTCTAAAAGAGATTCTTCATCATACTTTACCTCAAGAGCTTCATTCCTGTTTGTGACAGTTTCATCAAACTGTCCATCATCCTCCGCATATCCTGCAAACATACACAAACTATAAGAATCAAAATCACAAGGCTTCGTTGCCTCATTGGCTTCCTTTGCCAATATATCTTCGAATTGTTCCATGAGATCTTCAGCTGACCTCTCATTATCCTCTTTCCCTAACATCTCACCCTGTTCTGGTCTGCAAATGGAAACTTCCAATTCTACCTCTGCTTCTCGGAGTTTCTCTGATTCTTCTTGAGCACTCAATATCTGCTCAATCTTTCTCAATTCTTCTACTAGCTCTGACTTTATTTGCTGATTTCTCCTTTCTCGTAGCCTTGGCCACTTTACTCTTTTCTTCATGGTCCAAACACTTTCCTGCAGCATCTTCATCAATATTCCAATCTGGAAATCTATCACAGCTTTCTCTCGGTCAAACTCTTCTTGACTTATCTTCATGCCACTTTCTTTGGCATCTTCCTTTCTGCTGTGGCTTCCTTGTGAACTTCCGCTATGACTATCTGTAGTCATTTTCTGTTCCTCTCTTTCCATGAGCTCCTTACACCTCTACAACAAGCCTCTGCAACAGTAAGTCCTTCTTACTACAATCTTACCTCACTGAGCTCCCCTTACTCAGTCTTTTGGTAAGCACGATCCCCTATCTGGAATCTTCTCCTGAGCAACACCTTTGCTCTCTCTAGGCTTTTGCAATCTTTCGCTCTTTCTGATGTTTTCACCTCTGCTTTGAATAGATTTCCTCACAGCTGCAATCTAGTACTAAACTTCATTCAGAAAACAAACTTATTCAGTTTCAATAGAGCCAAGCTCTGATACCAAAAATGATGCAGGGAAATTCCCAGCTCTACCCTGCAATCTCCAGGATCTTCATTAACCGTGTATATGAAAAGGTATTCCCACTGTTGACCGAATCAAAACTATTCTTATACCCAAGCAAATTCCCACATCCTCATGATTATAAAACCATCAAACCTCATATAAATGCTTTCATTTAACCTTAAGTTCTTCAACAATCCCATGTCTACAGCTCTGTGCATATGAACCACATACATGCGCTGTCCACACATTCATTGATGCGCCGCTACCTTTATTCAATCCAAAACCATAAGAACTCCAACGCTATTCCACGCAGATAATACATGAATGCTCCTGGCTTCAATAGCTTTTCCTATAAAACTCAAACGCATGCCTAGATTTCTCTGCAAGCAGAGTACCTGCCAACCAGGATCCTTTCGCTGCAAGCACCTTTCCTTACCGCCACTTCAATAATCTCTAGACTGCGAAGAATACAACTTTGAATCGCATGATTCCCAGGGAAAAGAGTCAATGCTAATACTAGACAAATTAAATCCACCCAAACTCCTTATTAATAACCATGTGTACAGTCAGCAGCCAGGCGGGAATTCATGCACACCGTATATAACTTAAACTGCGATCAATTGCGCCACTGCAGGTTTATATATATATCCACACAATTAATCTAATGATAAATCCCCCACCGTCTGAATACACAACCTTTTAATAAACACAAAATTATCCACGCGATTGTATCTTTGACTCACGCTTGACAATCGCCTGCAATTGGATGCGCCCTCCGTATGAATCACAGGTTTAAACCAATGTTTTACTGTCCAGGCATCATCATTTTGAATCCACGAATTACAGTTCTACTATTCATAACAGCTCTACTGACCCACCGTCATACATCCCCTCCATACGCAAGCGCTCCTCGGCTTTTCTCCACAGTTCGACTTCCAACGAATTAACATACAGCTGAGCTAAGACGGCGTATCTCTGTTCCAGAACAGAACCACGTGTTCCCTTGCCACATGAACTCTAACACAAACCAGGATCAAAGAAATCGACCCCCGCACGCATACATGTATTCAATCAGTAATATGAGAACATATAAAGAATAGTCATTACGCTGCCAACGATTTTATAAACCCCGCATATATCCGTTGTGCCCTTATTGAGTGTGAACGGTAGACCAAGGTAATTACACACAATTTATACACATATTTATCAATATAACAGCATATTAGCATACAAGCTTATGAATCCCGAGGCGCCCTTTCTCCTCCAGCAACTTTTACAAAATTCCTCCAGCAACCCCAAATCCTACTGTATCAAAATCGAATGTAAAATATTTCCAGCGTTCTACTTTACACAATATGCTCGGCGCTTCAATCAACCCAATGCATTTCCATCACATAGATCTATACAAATTGTCATTCGATTTACACACAACATAATTGCATTCATAACGTTCAGGAAAACAAAACAGAGCCTCGCCTTGGCAAACTGCTCTAAGGAAAGAACACTGTTACACACTCTCACACTCTCTCCCTCTCCACACTCCCTCACAATCTCCCATTATATAAGAAAAACACAATTGATACAAATACATGGTTTCATGAATCAATTCTGATTCTGAACCAGAAATCTCTCAACCTCTCCAAAAAAATCTCTTCAATCCCACTCTTTTCTAAACTAACACTAAATAAAGCTTTTAAAATCTCTCATACTTTATTCTAGCCAAATAAATCAACTATTTGGCATGATCTCCATACAAGGAGAATCACTCAGCCACCTATACCTTCTTCTCAATAAATATACATTTTCACATATTTAAACAAATAATTTAATTAAATTATTTTCTTTCAACCCCTTGCTAGTCACAACATGTGACCATACTATCACATTGTTGACTAGGCCTGAATGCTCCTGCGTCACCCATACGTTGTATTACCGTTTTAATATTCCTTATGTTGTATTACTGTTTTAATATTTCATGTCATACGTTATCTCCCTCGTACGTTTACCTTACCTCCCTCGTACTTTAACTTCATTTGTGATTAGTTAACTCCTTCATGTGTTAATTCCATATCTCCGTCATCCTTTTTTGTAATTTGTTACCTCATACATTATCTCCCTCATACGAATTACCTACCATCATATAATCCTCCCTATATAAGCCCTCCTTTCACATAACCTCCCCACGGATACCATAAGTGTAATTTTTTTATATTGGTAGCGAAGTACACATTTAAAATGCATTCATTGATATCTATTGTTGGAGTAGTTTTTTTGGAAAAAAAAATACCTTAAATAGTCAAGGAAGATAACACACTCTCATTTTCAATGAGTTGTGGAAAGGAGTTTGCGTAGGAGAAGGGGATAATGAACTTGCAAATCTCACCTCAGGTAAGGAAATTGTCATTTGTGAAAACAAGAATAGCAAGGCCTATGCTTTGATTGTAACTTCTTTAAATGAATAGGCGAGTCGCCATATTTCACCATTTTCAAACATTTTTGAAGTCTTACAGAAGTTGAAGGAGCTCTATGACTCACACTTTGAACTTGAAGTTGTTCAATTGATGATTAAATTGTTCAGTCTTGAATTAAAAAATGATGACCCTCTTGTTTTAGTATCAGAAGTAAGATCTATTATGCATAATATCAAAACCATTTGTGTTCAAATAGACATTCCAATATTGGATCAATTTGTAGGATCTTCTTCTGAAGCACTCTTTCCCCCACATGAAGCTCCAGCCACTGTGATACTTTGAGTGATGTGATTGACAGAATTGGGAGACTAAATCTTGACTCAGCCCCAAGTCCGTCAATTGAGCAACCTGGGCCATCTCAGAAAGGTCCTCCAAAATGGCTGACAAAGACACTTGAAAGTGTTCATGTTAATGAGGTTGGAAAGACAAGAACAATAAATTCAACTTGGTAAAATGGAGGTGATATAGACAATTTTTATTCACCTGTTGATATGGATGTCTCTTATGAGTGTGAACTAAATTTGTCTAAAGATTTTGAACCAACTTCCTTCAAATAAGTCACTTCTCATGATGAATAAAAAGAGCAATGCAAAAGGAGTATGATGCCTTCATAAAGAATGACACTTGGACGCTGGTTGATCCTCTATTGAGAACCAAACCAATTGGTTGCAAGTAGGTCTACAAGAACAAGTATAAAGATAATCACTGGACAAGCACAAAGTCAGGCGTATAGCAAAAGGTTTTGTACAGAACGAAGGGGTTGATTATGAGGAGACATTTTCCCCCACAATAAAATGGGCTACCATCCGGACACTATTTGTCTTGGCAGCTCAGAAAGGTTGGAAAGTCCACCAAATGGATGTAAAAATTGTTTTTCTTGATTGGAGATCTAAAAGAGAATGTTGTTGTGAAAGGCTAACAACACAAAGTATGAAAACTAGTGAAATCTTTGTATGGCCTCAAACAAGCACCATGAGCCTGGTATGAAAAGTTAATTAAGCATCTTCTGAAACTCAACTTCAAACATTATGATCTTGATGATGCAACTTTGTTTGTCAACAAAGTTGGCAAAACAATTGTATATCGTGTGGTGTATGTAGATGATCTTTTGATGATAAGGAACAATGAGAGCTACATTACATCCATAAAAAATGAAATGAGGAAATATTTTGAAATCACTAACTTGGGCTATGCTCACTACTATCTTGGTATCGAAGTAACTCAACATCTAAAGTTTATATTCTTCTCTTAGAAGAAATACATTGAAGATTTGTTGAACACATGTGGCATGGCTGAGTGCAATCATTTGACTACTCCAATGGAACAGAACTTGAAGTTCACATCCATTGAAGGAAAAGAATTTGAGGATGCAACAAAATATAGGTAGCTTGTAGAAAGTCTCAACTACCTAACTACTACCAGATCTGACATTTCATTTGTTGTTGGAATTCTCTACAAGTTTATGCAAAAGCCTTGTGAGAGACATTGGCCTGCTACAAAAGGAGTTTTAAAGTACCTGATGTTGAAAATAGCAACAAGAAATGCTAAAAATAGCATTGCTATAAATAGCATTTCAGGGTATACTCCAACTTTGTTGAAAATAGAAAAAAATAGAAATGTTAAAAATAGCATTGCTATAAATAACATTTCAGGATAGATTCCAATTTTAATTAATCCTTGAATTAAAATTCAAATTTGGCCTTAACAGTTGTTTGAAACATAATTAATTAATTCATTTTGAGTTAATTAGTTGGAGAAAATCAAACATGAAGTCTTTGTGAAGACATGCAACCGTTATCCCTTTGATTGAAGAAGTTATCCCTTAATTAAGGAGATAAAGATGAATTGTATTTGAGTTGTAATTAGTTAGCTCAATTAACTGAGTTAAGTTCAGTTAAATTAGTTCCAAACAGTTAGAGGAATTAATTGTGAATTTAGTCAGTTAATGCATACATGCATGCAACTAATGTTCTCCAGATAGCTGAATATTCTCTCATAACTAACTCATGCATCTTAGTTCAGAGAAAGACCCAATTGAGATTAAAGGAAGGGACATTGTACTATCAATTGGAGGAATTTTCCTATAAAGGAAACTCATCCATGCAGAAGGAATTCACTCTTTCAGAATTGTGCAGTTATTTCAAATGTTTGAGCAGTGTGTGAGGTGAGAAACACGCAGGTGGTAGCTTGAGGACCCAGGAGAAACTGCGCAAGGAAATAGGAGGCTTGAAGGACTGAAGAAAGGCATATGCATTGTCTATTATGTCTATGAGCAGCAGTGATGGATTGCACTGAGAGTTGGATAACTTGAGAGCTAAAGCTTTGTGTAATCCTGAGATATTTCCATTTGTATGATAATACGGATAGTGGGGTTTGCAGATGAGGCTTTCCCCAGAGTATTCTTATGTGTTTCATGTGTGATTGAATCTTCTTCTCTGTTATATTTGTTATGTTTGATCTTGCTCAAAATCAATTAAGCTTCCGCAAGTTTGATTGTAGAAGTATACTAAGTATTTTGATCTGGTACATTGCATAATCAGTTTAATCTATGGTAAAATTTCTACATGGTATCAGAGCGAGGTTTTGTAAAAAAAGTTCTACAAGGTATCGGAGCAATGGCAAGTCTTGCTCTCCTCGGTCTTCCTAAGATCTAGCGTAGTTACAAGGACTTAGTGCATGGAAGAGAGAAACTGCCAGAATGGGAATAACTGTGGTCGGATCTGATGCAGGAGGAGATCGGGAGGAGCACTAGAGATGGTTCTTCATCCAAGAAGGATGAAGAAAATTTCGTCTTAGCGAGTAAGGCAAGAAAAGGGAAGTAAAAGAATTTTCATCCTAAATCGAGTTCTTCTCATGGAGGGAAGAAGATTGACAAATCTAAAGTGAGATGCTTTAATTGTCATGAGCTGGGCCATTATGCAACTAATTGTCCATTGAAGAAATCCAAGAAGGGATCCTCGGAAGGATATGAAGGTGAGGCATTGGCCTCTTAGTTCGAATTGGATTTTACTCTCATCGCATGCATGGTTTCATCGATGATGGGTTGTGGTTGGTTTCTTGATAGTGGAGCCTCATTCCACATGATCGGCGATAAGAGTTTGTTCAGTACCTTGGAGGAGAAAGACCTCCAGATGCGCATAGAGATGGGTAATGATGAAAAGTATAGTGTTTCAAGAGTGGGCACGGTTGCTTTTCAGAGGGAGCATGGAGCTCGCATACTTTGACAGATGTGAAGTATGTACCAGGACTGAAGAAGAACTTGGTATCAAACGCGATGTTGGAGGACAAATGCTATGATGTAGTCTTCAGTAAGGGAAAGGTTTTCCTTAGATACATCACCACGAGATAGGTGAGGCAGATCGGTTCACGAGTCAAGAACCTATATGCTCATGAGGTTCAAGATGAATGCAAAGCCTTAAGGAGCAAGGCAAATGTTGGAGACTTGGTGGTTGAGAGGGAGAGTACATTATCTCTCAACATATAGCACCAGTAGAAGTCTTAGATAATTGTGGAGGAGCCACAATTGGTGAAGCAACTTTAGGAGGTTGTGGAGCAGCCACAACTGGAGAAGTCGAGAGGAGACCAAGTGGAAACATCCACTCATGCAAAGACCTCCAGTAGGGGGAATTTCGAGCCAAGTGGGCAAAAGGATCACATGCATCCATACCTCTAGATGGGAGGTGGAGCAATGTGGAGTGATAATCCCAAAAAGGCTGAAATAGGGGTAGGATCCTTGAGGTCCCAAGCCTCTTTAATTAAACCTTGCTACTGGAGCCCTGACGAGTAGTAGCAGGACTAGCTAAGTGGGTAGAGACAGATGCAAATGGAGCGGCAGAGGAAGCTTCAGCATCAGAGGGTGTTTCTAGCCCAACAGGGAGGTCAGTTGAGAGATCAGTTACTTACTTCTCAGTAACTGAGTTGCAGTGCAACAATGGGCAACACGATACAACATGATGAGAGGAGGTGCAGTGTGGATGCAGTGTTGGGAGATAGGTCTAGCAGTGACACGGATGCAATAGGAGGAATCAGTGGGATTGATGCAGTCAGAGATCAAAGTGATAGAGGCTAGAACAGTGAAATACTGAAGGGCACAGAGGCGCTGAGTTTTTAGTCGACAAAGGCAATAGCAATCAGAGACTGATGATAAAGGCATCATTCTGATTCAGGTTGGATATTTTGTTTCTAGAGTTGTTGGAGCAACAACACTTGAGAGAAGTGTTACATGCAGAACATTCCAAAGATTCAGAATCGGGTTCAAGTTGAATGCCTTTCTTATTGAGAGGGAGTGTTAAAAATAGCAACAATAAATGCTAAAAATAGCATTGCTATAAATAGCATTTCAGGATATATTCCAATTTTAATTAGTCCTTGAATTAAAATTGAGAATTAAAATTCGAATTTGGTCTTAGCAGCTGTTTGAAAAATAATTAATTAATTCATCTTAAGTTAATTAGTTGGAGAAAATCAAACATGAAGTCTTTGTGAAGACATGCAACAGTTATCCCTTTGATTGAGGAAGTTATCCCTTAATTAAGGAGATAAGGATGATTTGTATTTGAGTTAACTGAGTTAAGTCCAGTTAAATTAATTCCAAACAGTTGGAGGAACTAATTGTGAGTTTAGTCAGTTAATACATGCATACATGCAATTAGTGTTCTCCAGATAACTTAATATTCTCTCATAAATAACTCATGCATGTCAGTTCAGAGAAAGACCTAGTTGAGATTAAAGGAAGGGACATTGTACTATCAGTGGGAGGAATTTTCCTATAAAGGAAACTCATCCATGCAGAAGGAATTCACTCCTTCGGGATTGTGCAGTTATTTTAGAGGTCTGAGCAGTGTGTGAGGTGAGAAACATAGGTGGCAGCTTGAGGACCCAGGAGAAACTACGCAAGGAAATAAGAGGCTTGGAAGACTAAAGGAAGGCATATGTGTTGTCTATTCTGTCTATGAGCAGCAGTGAGGGATTGTACTGAGAGCTAGATAGCTTGAGAGCTAAAGCTTTGTGTAATCCTAAGATATTTCCATTTGTATGATAATATAGATAGCGGGGGTTTTCGCTGAAGCTTTCCCTAGAGTATTCTTCTATGTTTCATGTGCGATTGAATCTTCTTCTCTGTTATATGTGTTCTGTTTGATCTTGCTCAAAATCGATTAAACTTCTGTAAGTTTGATTGTAGAAGTAGATTAAGTATTTTGCTTTAGTATATTGCATAATCAGTTTAATCTACAGTGAAATTTCTACACTTGAAGGGAACTCAAAACTTTGGACTCAAGTATACACAGGTGGGCGACTTCAACTTGATTGGATACTCTGATTCAGACTTCGATGGAGATAAAGAAACTAGGGTATCTACTTCAGGTTATGTTATGAGTCTTGGATCGGGAGCTATCTCCTCGAGGTCACACAAACAATGAGTTTCAGTAGATTCCACAACAAAGACAAAATATGTGGGAGCAGCTGAAGCAACAAGGAAATTGTGTGGCTCAAGAAAACTTTGGAGATTTGCAGGTGAAACAAGTGCATTCAACTCCACTCATGATTGACAACACTTCTGCAATAAAGTTGGCCAAGAACCCAAAGTTCCATGATTGAATAAAACACATCAATACAAAATACCATCTAATTCGACCTCATGTTGAGGCCAAGACAATCCATCTACGCCATTGTTCCACAAATGAGCAGATTGCAGACATCTTCACTAAAGCACTTGGAAGAGAAAAGTTCAAAAGATTCAGAATGATGCTTGGACTCACCAAATTCCCTTCAGATTAAGAGGGGAATGTTGACACCTAATCATTGGGATTGAGTGAATATATGTAAAATAGTGTAAATAGAAAATAAGGAGAATAGGAATAAGAAGAAACACTGGGAGGTGAAGACCAATAGTCTCTCCCTCCATATGTATATATCCATGAGCAATTTTAATGCAAAATTACAATTCGCATTATGGAGTTACCTCCTGCCCTGACACTCTAGTAAACTAAATAATGAAAAGTCACGACTTGATTGGTGTGCTTTCGAAAATAACAAGGTACGAGTCAAGCCCAACGAATATGAGAACTTATATTTACTACAAAATTAGATAGATTTACTACACAATTTTGTCACCAACAGGGGTGGCTGCAAGGACAAAAATAGGACAGGCTGGAGATAGATTGGCACAAGTGGTCGTTGATTGAGCAGAGCAGACAAAATCGGTAGTCAACAACAATTTCTAGAATGCCATGATGGCAGAGGATTACATCGATGGTTTTCAGTTACATTGGTACTATGGTTGGGGTTTCTCAATACCGATGGTGGTGTGCTGACTCTTTCACGACGCGAGTTATTGTGACTCAATCCCACAATGGTAGCAATTCAAGGCAGTGTGTTCAGTGTTGGCTGCGTCAACTGGTAGGTATGTGTCGACAATAGTGTTTCTTTAATCGTTGACATTAGGCTGGAAAAAGGTCATTTCAGGTGGTGATGATCAACAACTACAAACGGAGTCGTTTTGATGGTCTCCCTTTTTCAAATTATATATCTATATAGATAGATAGATAGATAGATAGATAAATATTATAAAAGAAAAAAAATATATATATATATATATTTATTTATTATTTTGTTATTTTTTTTAATATTTTTTTATATAATTTTTTTTTCTTTTCTTTTTCCATATATATATCCTTCACTACTTTCTTTCTTTTTTTTTCTTGTTTTTGGTTTTTTTTAATAATTTCATGGCCAAAGGCCTCATAGCGAAATGGAGAACCTCCCAAAAATTGTGTAGTGAAACGCTTCGATTACGAAAGCAACAAGGTTGACGAAAACTTAATGGCCAAAGGCCAGATCAGGTTGGCTCTGTGCAACGGTTGAACAATCAAAGAATCGAACAGCTCTGATACCATGTAACGCACAAGGTTCGTATGCTCAGAGGAATGCTCTGATACCAATGTAATGAACAATGTTTGTATACTTGCAATAATAATCAGAATACTTCGAATACATAGACATCCATTGTAGGACAAGTAATTGTATATTGAATATTATATAAAAGAATTAATGAAATTATTACAATGATGATGAGGATCTGCCTATATACCCTAGGCAGATTCCTCTTCACTAACAATCATGTCTTTGGAGACATACCTTTTAACTAATTACTAGTTAGTTTATCATTAATCATAATTACTATTATTTACATTATTTGTATTATTTTATATATTTTATTCATAACACATACCTTTTGACCCATATCTTTTCGAATTCAACTTTTGAAGAAAGTTCCTTTAGCATTGATTGTTAGAGCCAATAATGCACAGCAGACAAAAAACATATACTTAGCAAATAAAATCATGCACAGGAGACAGCAAATTAACGTGGTTCACCCAACCAATCTAGGCTACATCCACCAAACATAGGCATCGACAATTCTTTATTATCAAACAGGAGATTACAAAATAATCTATTTCCTCACAAACTCTCTCACTCACAAACAATCCGTATGGATACCTGTTTTATAGCTAAGAGAATCTAACTGCCTCTTAAATCCTCTCACATCAAATATAGGATGCATTAACTCTCTCTCAACAACCTGGAGCTACTCTAGCAACAAATTCCTATTGTTGTCACACACTGAGATTTTTGCCTATTTTTATAAAACAGAAAATCTCAACAATCTCCACCTTGACAACAATTAGCCTGATACCCTGTTTGTTTATTATTTTATCTTTTCTGCAAGCCAAGAGAAGCCAAACACCAACTTAGCTTCTCTAACAACACTGGTTTCGTGAACATGTCTGCACAATTCTCCTCTGTATGCACCTTTTCAAGAGAGACTCCCCTTTTAGTGATAACATGTCTTACAAAATGGTATTTGATCGGTATATGCTTTGATTTACTATGATAGGCCGGATTCTTAGCCAAATGTATTGCACTTTGACTGTCACAAAATAACTTGATGTTGTCCTGCAACCTACTAAATTCACCAAACAAACCTTTCAACCAAATCGCTTCTTTGCAAGCATGAGAAGCAGCAATGTATTCTGCTTCAGTAGTGGATAAAGCAACAATATTCTGTAGCTTTGACATCCAACTGATAGCTCCACCTGCAAAAGTAAAGACGTACCCTGAAGTTGACCTTCTCTTATCCAAATCACCTGCAAATTCGGAATCAACATATCCGCAAACAAATTCACTACTCTTATTGTAAGTGATACAATAATTACTTGTGCCTCTCAAATACCGAAGCACCCATTTCACTGCTGACCAGTGTTCTTTACCTGGATTTGCCATATCCCTGCTGACAACCCCAACTGCATGTGAAATATCTCGTCGAGTACAAACCATCGCATACATTAACCATCCTACTACATTGGCATATGGAATTCGAGACATATAATCCTTTTCTTCATCTGTATTAGGACATAAACTCGAAGAAAGCTTGAAATGGGAAGCGAAAGGGACTGACACAGGCTTCACATTATTCATACCAAATCTCAAAAGTATTTTCTCAATATACTTCTGTTGTGATATCCATAGCTTACCATTGCTCCTATCTCTGAAAATCTCCATGCCCAAAATCTGTCTTGTTGCTCCTAGATCTTTCATATCAAATGTCCTTGCCATCTGAGCCTTCAACCCGTTGATTTCTTCTATGCTTTTGCTTGCTAAAAGCATATCGTCAACATACAATACCAAGATAATGAATATGCCATTATTCAACTGTTTAAAATAAACACAATGATCATATTCACTTCTAACATATTTCTGACTCAACATGAAAGAATCAAACTTCTTATACCACTGCCGAGGCGACTGCTTCAGGCCATATAATGACTTCTTGAGCCTGCAGACAAACTTCTCATTGCGATGCTGAACAAACCCTTCTGGTTGTTCCATATATATTTCCTCATCTAAATCACCATGTAGAAATGCAGTCTTAACATCTAACTGCTGCAACTCTAAATCAAGCAAAGCCACTAATGCTAACACAATTCTAATTGAAACAATTTTAACCACTGGTGAAAAAATCTCATGAAAGTCAATACCGGCTTTCTGAGAAAACCCTTTTGCAACCAGCCTCGCTTTGTACCTGTCTTCTGTATCATTCACACTCCGTTTCAGCTTGAAAACCCATTTCCACCCTACAGTTTTCCTGTCTTTCGGAAGCTCAACCAGATCCCATGTGCCATTCTTACCTAAGGCCATCATTTCGTCCTTCATGGCTGCTTTCCACTTGTCACTTTTCGAACCTTCTATTGCTTCCTGATAGCACAGAGGTTCATCGTCATTAGCAGTAAATGCAACTGAAGTAACATAATAATCATACCTTCTCGGTGGCCGTTTGATTCTTGTCGACCTCTTTAAGGATGTTTCTGGCGCTTCCTCGATTTGTTGACTACCATCTGTAGGATCTTCTTGATGATCAGTATCTGAGACCTGTTCATGATCTATACCTGAACCCTGTTCATGTTCTGATTCTGAAACCTGTTCATGACTAGTATCTGAACTATGGTCATCATGACTATCATTAGAAATGTTATCAAACTGAATGTGCTGAAAGTCAGATACATCATCCTATTTCAATCTACTATCTACATCTAACTGTACAAGAGAGGATTCATTAAACTTTACATCTCTGTTGGTGATGATTTTGCGGGTAGTAGGATCCCACAATCTATATACCTTTGTTCCAACACCATACCCAACAAAGATATAACTTTTAGACTTTGGATCTAATTTAGTTCGTTGATGTTTAGGCACTAGAGCATATGCATCACAACCAAACACTCTGAGTTTAGAATAGTCACAAGGGTGACCTTTCCATACCTCTTGAGGAATCTTGCAGCCTATCGCCGTCGATGGAGATCGATTTATCACGTAACAAGTTGTTGCCACCGCTTCCGTCCACAACTCCTTTTGCAACCCAGCGTTACTCAACATACTCCTTGCTCTCTCTAAAAGAGTCCTATTCATGTGTTCAACAACTCCATTTTGTTGAGGAGTATAAACGGTGGTCTTATGTATCTCGATCCCTGCATCCTTGCAATAGCTGTCAAACTCCTTGGAAGTAAACTCACCACCATTGTCAGTTCTTAAACATTATTGTTCTACAGTGTTGTTTTCTACCAATGCTCTAAACTGCTTGAAACTGAAAAAAACATCAGACTTCCTTTCAACATGTAGACCCACACTTTTCTAGAAAAGTCTCAATAAACGATACAAAATAATGCGACCACCATATGAGTTGTAGGGGCTGGACCCAAACATCTTGAATGGATATAATCAAGTATCCATTTACTACGTATGTTTGCATGTTTTAAACTTTTGTTTACTTTGTTTTCCAAACAGACAATGCTTACAGAAATCTAACTTTCCAGACTTTAGATTTGGAAGTAACTTGCGATCAGCCAAAATTTTTAACCCTCTTTTACTCATATGCCCCAATCTTTGATGCCACAAGTGAATGGAACTACTGTCATGTTCAGACACCATAGACACAAAATCTGACCCTGTACTTCCTTCTAACTGAAATAGATTTCCTACCTTCTTAGCTTTCATAACTAGTAATATACCTTTGTAAATTTTCACTACTCCACCTTGAATTACAGTTTTATATCCATTTGAATCAAGTGCTCCTAATGAAATCAAATTTTTCCTTAAATCTGGTACATGCCTCACATCAGTTAATATTTTTGTTGTCCCATCAAACATTTGCAGTTGTATACTCCCAATCCCCACAATATTACATGTTACATCATTACCCATGTACACAACTCCATCATTAATTGATTTATATGTCTTAAATCATTCTTTATGGATACACATGTGGTTTGATGCACCGGAATCTAACAACTAATGTTGATCATGATTTGACACATTAATTGATAACACTTCATCACTCATACCTGAACCAGATGCCAAACCTGTATCTGTCGTATTTGCCTCCTTCTTCTCTGTCGAAGAATCTGCTTTTGAAGTTTGTTGCTGTCGCTTCCAGCAGTCCTTCTTTAAATGCCCTTATTTGCCACAAAACCAGCACTTTAGCTTACTCTTCTTCCCTTTCGACTTTGAACGTGAGTCGCTCGGCTTCCTAGGGCGTCTTTCTTTCGAACGACCTCTAACCATCATAGCTTCTGATGTAGAGGTTTTAGAATGCGACCTCCTCCTTGTTTCTTCTGATAATAAGGATGTAACTACATCATCAAACTCAATAGTTTCTGATGAACTAAGACTTATAGAAGTAACAAAATGATCCCATGACTCGGGCAACGAGCACAATAAAGTAATAGCTTTATCCTCGAATTGAATTTTTACTTCTATACTTTGTAATTGCACCAAAAGAGTATTAAAAGCATTTAAATGATCAGCAATCGATGTACCTTCCTTCATTCGCAAACTGTACAACTGTCGCTTCAGGAGAATACTATTGGTTAAGGATTTGGTCATGTACAGTTTCTCTAGTTTCGTCCACAAACTAGCAGTCGTTGTCTCCGACACGATATTAAACAAGACATCATCCACCAGACACAGTCGAATTACACTAACTGCTCTTTCATCCATCTCGTCCCACTCATCATCTGTGATGTTGTAAGGTTGTTTGGATTTACCCATCAACGCCTTTGCCACGCCTTGTTGGACAAGCAGATCATGCATCTTCACCTTCCAAATCTCGAAATTATTTTTGCCATTAAACTTCTCAATTTCAAACCGGGCACTTTGAGTTTTTGCCATCTTGTATCAACCAAAAAACAATAATCTCCAAAACACCAACTGTTAAATACCAGCAATTAATATAAAAAACTGCCTATGCCTTACAAACAATTTTCTGTGCAAATTCCAAATATTTAAAGACCACCGCCCAGATATTTAAAAAAAAAAAAATTTGCCTACTTCTGGCCCAAATAATCTGCAATATTCATCAGTGATCGAGAAAAGAAAGCACATGCTCTAATCTGTGTACCATGGGAACGCATTGCTAGGAGTAGATCGCTGTGTACCATGGGAACGCATTGCTAGGACTAGCGCACCACAAAACTCCACGCAAAAAACAAAAATTTAAATTCTGTTTGTTGGTGCACAAAAGTCTGTTGCTAAATTTTAAGGAACGCACAGAAAATACCTTATCACGAACCCAACCTCCTGCGCAGCACCTCCTTCAGTCTTCACACAGGTAATACCAGCTCCATGCAGGCTCAGCCAGCTCCACGCGGCTTCTCAACCAATCAATAGTTTCCAAATCTTCTTTGAAGGCAGAAGATTTGCAAAATACAAAATACGCACCAGCACCACGCATTAATGTTGTCACGTTGCAAATCTATACGCATAGATGGCAGCTATACGAACAACAAACAACTTCACGTCGCAGATTTCTACGCCAGAGACTAGACAAACCCGCGATTTTGATATCCAAACGCGGCAATTGACTGCTCGTTACACACCACTGCAACCGCACTTGATGGTTTTGAGAGTATCAAACACGATCAACATTCAATGCCAAATTTCGTGAACACTTTTGGCATAAATAAATGAATAACATGGAACTGAAACCGGCTTCTAAAATTCTTGTTGAACTTCCCCTTGTGAACCATGCAGGTCTTCCGTGCTTCTAACACCTCCACGCAGCAAGTGATGTTATACCTCCACGCAGGTCCACGCATTAACATGCAGGCTCTGATATGTTGGCCGATTCACCTCCACGCAGGTTTGAATACCGATTCAACGCACCGCACCAGCAGCACCAGCACCAACACCAACGCACTCCAATTCTGCTACAAAACAACCTTCTCCGCTACGCCACGCCTCCAACATTGCTCTGATACCATTTGTTAGAGCCAACAATGCACAACAGACAAAAAACATATACTCAGCAAATAAAATCATGCACAGGAGACAGCAGATTAACGTGGTTCACCCAACCAATCTGGGCTACGTCCACCAAACATAGGCATCGGCAATTCTTTATTATCAAACAGGAGATTACAAAATAATCTATTTCCTCACAAACTCTCTCATTCACAAACAATCCGTATGGATACTTGTTTTATAGCTAAGAAAATCTAACTGCCTCATAAATCCTCTCACATCAAATATAGGATGCATTAACTCTCTCCCAACAACCTGGAGCTAATCTAACAACAAATTCCTATTGTTGTCACAGACTGAGATTTTTGCGTATTTTTATAAAACAGAAAATCTCAACAATGATCAATGAGGTGTCTAACCCGGCAATAGGCATGGTATCTAAAAGGGACTCTCCAATAATCAATGAATTGTGACCATTTCTTGGAAGGGTAATTCGATGACCTCAATCAATAATTCTTTGATAGCAACTTCAACTTCGATCCATGCACATCTTCGGTCGTCCTTTGTCAGACACTCTGGTTCAAGGACTATGAACCGGCCTATACTATTACCAATCACCTTTAGACCTTCAGTAGACCAAAAGACCAAGGGTAGGCCAAGGATGATGGCCTAAAGCTTTTGGAGATGTATTGGCTCTCTACTTGGGTCAAAATAAAGCTTCCATATTTGCAGATGAAACCCCAACATCCCCCATTGCCAATCATTAATGATAACTTTTTTGACACTATGCTCCATATATAGAGTTACACAAAACAAACCCCGAGTGAGAAGGTGGAATTTTGGCATTTAACCCAAGGAGGGTTCCCAAAATTCTTGTAGCCATCCTCTCAGCAAAATTGGCCTCATGGTTTTACCTGTGAACCTACCAACTACCGCCTTCGATGATAAGTCTGGGATTTCCTTTAACCCGATGTCCTCCCCGATAACCATTTTGGCATCCTTACGTGCTCTAATAGTTTTACCCTGCCTCACTCGCCAGGGAATTGCAGCGTTAGGATGAGCAGGGGTATGTGCCGAAGTAGTCGATGAAGGCGGATTGATTGACAAGGAATATCAAAAAGTGGGAATGTTACCAATCTCACATCGACGAGGAATTTCAAAAAGTGGAAACTTTACCAATCTCAACGTCCTTAATTTCATGATCTGATCCTCCATGTGAAAGTCCATAATCTGATGGTCTTTGTCTATCAGGGAATAACTCCTCATACATAGGAAAAATATTATCCGAATAGGGGCTATCACCACCACAATCGACCTCATCAAATACCATTCTAGAGGTGAGACTTGAAAGGCAACCAAAGTGATTGTGGTAAACTTCGAAAAATTTGTATATGGTCACAAGTGTCCCACCCCTGCCAATCAGAAACTAATTCGCAGCGACCTAAGACCAGCTTCTGGCCCCCAGCGAGCCTCAAGTTTAGGAATCCGATTTGATGGGGATGCCATCTGCCATACCTGAGATAGAGTTTATGGCACCTGAAAAATAGAAGATCAGTCCCGAATGAACCTGTGGCAAAAAATGTCAAAACCCGAAAAAAAATGCCTAAGCCCTAGGTGCAGACTACCCTCCCCCCAAATTTTCAATAAATATATTAACACAAAATAGACAATTACCAACAGATAATACATATCATAAATGGGAACAAGTTCAAACCTGTTTAACTTAATGTCCTCATTTTCATTGCAACCTTGAGCTATCATCGACTGGTTCTTTGTCATATGTTAACTGTTTCAAAATAAATGTTTACAATTCTGCTGCCTTTTGACAAGAAGAAAAGTCATACACACCCTTCTTACATTTCTTTAAAATATAATTTTTAAATGTTAAAATTTACATGAACCATTAATGAAAGGAAGAAATTGCAGAAAAATTGCCACCAAAGATATGCTTGATGTGCACACAACTCCCAATGATGAAATTAAGCCATGTCCGTTGATTGGTTCACCTCCATCACAATAATCGCTGGAAGAATTCTGTCCACCCTTTAAATGACAGTAACAGTTGCAATGGTACATAACAATATTTCAGGCAATAGTCTTAGCGATGAAAGTTATCGCAGACTAGCAGTCATCAGACAATTGAAGGTTCTCTTCCTGAAAACTGAAATAGCCATTCCAGGGGAATGTTTTTAATTTCCAAATGGCCATTGCCAGCTTCTCACTATAGGAGCAAAAAATCTGTTTGTTCTCCTCCAGCTCCCTTGTGCCATGCAACAAATCTCTTATGAGATCATGTTTGATGCACTCATATTTTAACACAATATCTCGAGTTTTGTCATATCGTCTGCCTTTGCTGGTATCACCTGTTATCTGCGACAAAAGCATGCAACTGTTTATTGACCTGAATCCAACTACACCCAGGTGTCTTTTTCAAGGTTTTGTCCGTCATTATTTTTCTTATTTTTTTGATGTCACCCCACCTGCCAGCTGCAGCATAGAGGTTTGAAAGAAGTACATAAGGTGCTTCATCTTCAGGGTCCAAATCAAAAACATTTTGTGCCACTTGTCGTCCTAGCTCTATATTGTTATGGACTACACAGGCAGCAAGTAAACAACTCCATACAGCAGCGTTGGGTTTTAATGCCATGTTGCTAATAAAGTCTTTTGCTTCATCTAGATGCCCAGCACGACCAAGTAAGTCAACCATGCATAGATAGTGGTCCATTGCAGGAGTGATATGGTAATAATCGCGCATGCAATTGAAGTAATGATATCCCTCATCCACTAGACCTGCATGGCTGCATGCAGACAAAACACAAACAAAGGTGACATGGTCTGGGTTTATGCCAGAGTATTTCATTTGTTCAAAATGTTTTAGGGCTTCCTTGCTGTAGCCGTGTATGGCATATCCTGCTATCATGACTGTCCATGAGACAATATCCCTTAGATGCATCTTGTCAAATAATTTGCATGCCTTCAGTATGCTTCCACATTTTGCATACATGTCTATTAGAGCATTCACCACTATGACTTCAGACTGAAACCCACTCCTAATTACCTTTTCATGGATCTCCATACCATGTTCTAGAGCTGCCAAGTTGGCACAGACCGTGATAACACTGACAAGAGCCTTTGAGTCTGGGGACACACCTGCCAATTGCATTTGTTGAAAAAGCTTCAGGGACTCCTCACCATGTCCATTCTGTGCGAATCCTGCAATCATTGCTGTCCATGAGACCACATTTCGTTCAGGCATTTCGTTAAACAGTTCCAAGGCATTATCAACAAGTCCATTATGTGCAAATCCTACAATCATAGCCGTCCAGGATATCACAGTTCGTTCAGGCATTTCCTTAAAGAGTTGAAGGGCCTCATTCACAAGACCACTGTCTGCAAATGCTCCAATTATTGCATTACATGAAGCTACATTTGACTGAGGAATTTGCCTAAAGAGATTGAGGGCTTCATCAACAAGCCCGTTCTCTGCAAATCCTGCAATCATTGCATTCCAGGATATCATATTTCGTTGAGGCATTTCCTTAAAGAGTTTCAGAGCCTCATCAACAAGCCCATTCCGTGAATATCCTGCAATCAGTGCCGTCCAGGAGACAACATCTCGTTGACGTAATCTTTTGAACAATTCGCGTGCCTTATGCATATTCCCACATTTTGCATACATGTCTATCAGGGCATTACCAATAATGGCATCATCCTGAAATCCGAACTTAATTATTGTTGCATGAATCTCCATACCCTGTTGTGGAGCGGCCAAGCTGGAACAAGCTGGCACAATACTGGCAAACGATTTCAAGTCCGGCATTATACCTGCTGATTGCATTTGACTAAAAAGTTTCAAAGCCTCCTTGCAATGCCCATTTCGTACAAACCCTCCAATGATTGCTGTCCAAGATACCAGGGTTGGCTGAGGCATTTCCTTAAACAGTTCAACAGCCTCATCAACAAACCCATTATCTGCAAATCCCGTGATCATTGCATTACATGCAAACTCGTTTCGATATGGCATTTCCTTGAACAATTTCTGGGCCTCATCAATAAGTCCATTCTGTGCATACCCCGCAACCATAGTAGTCCAGGAAACAGCATCTCGTTGATACATTTTATCAAACACTTCGCGAGCCTTCTCTATATACCCACATTTTCCATACATGTCAACAAGCGAATTCGCCACAGAGAGATGAGATTGGAAACCCCTTCTGGTTAATTCTTCATGGATCTCCATTCCCTTTTCTCGAGATGCAGAGTTGGCACAAGCTGAAAGAATACTGGAATAGGTGAAATGATTAGGATGCTGACCTGTTCGTTCCATTTGATGGAAGAGCACCAATGCCTCATCAGCACGCCCATGCCTTACACAAGCTGAGATCATGACAGTCCATGAACAAACGTCTCGTTGAGGCATTTCCTCGAAAACTCTGCGAGCATCCGCCACGCTCCCGCACTTGGCATACATGTTCAAAATTGTGTTAGCAACAAGTGTGTCCCCGACAAATCCATTCTGATTGATATGAGCATGAATTAGTTTTCCCTCTTCCAATGTTTTCTTCTGTATGCAGGTCTGCAAGAGAGAAACATATGCACTACAGTCCACTAGGCTGTCCATAACATTCAAATTTTGCAGCGCTTCTTTCACACGGCCCTGTTTACAGAGCATTGTAACATTATCGAGAGTTTTACCGTTGGAGCTGGTCTGTATTTTAGCAACAATGGTAAGCAATCTGTATTGAATTTGAACATGGATGCTTGGCCTAGCGATTAATACTGTCATTTTATTCCATTGAAAGCATTGTTGAATTCAGCGTATTTGAATTGCATTATTCGTACTGCATCCAAAATCGTTTGCGCTCTTTTCAGTGGCTGGCGTAAGTATACTTCGTTTCCGTTTGCTTCAGATGTTCTCAATGTTCAGAACGATCTGCCATTGAAACATTTCTGAGAAAATTTCCGAGAAATTTTTCTGAACTTGCAACTGAAGCACCGATTAATATTGTGTTAATGAACATTTTCATTGACGGTCAGATTAGCTCATGGGTTGTGTTCACATTAATAAACTTTAATTAAAATATATAAATATATGCTACAAACAAATTGATATGGGTTTGATTAAATTGAATGGAATGCACTTTTTGAATGTTTTTCCGGTGGATTTTTTCGGTCAAAATTCGGCAGTAATTTATTGGAATCTCAAGTTTGAGAGCTAGTTTCTGCACAGTCAAAGCATCTCAGGGTTTTCCAGGTGTTGAATCCAAATATGCAGTTAAAAAACCATTTTAACTGCAATAAATCAAGATTTAACCTCAATTTCTTCCGCCGATTTCCTCACCCGAATCTCTAAAAAGTCGCATTATAGACAACTCCCAATTGAATTAATAGAGTTGAGATGAAAAGTTGTATACACCTTTTGTCACTGAACTATGGGCGATATTGTTTCATTGAAGGGTGATAATAAATATTTTCCAACATTTTTTAATTTACTTATTTAATTTAATAGATTTGAATTTACATATTTCAATTTTTGTTAAGAGGTTGTTGTTTAAATCTGGTAAACATGAAAAATGTTAAGTAATTCAAAGGCAATAAAGTTTCAATATTGATATTTCAAGGTTATTTGTGTATATTTAATATAAAAATTATGGTTATTAATTTAATAGTTTTTTAATTGGAATTCATCGTTATAATTTTAAATAAGATTGTGATTTTTTGCTCTTTAAAATATATTTGTGAATGCATAAATGGATTTAATACTTGGACACTCAAATTATGTAGAATAAATAATTTAAATTCAAGTTTTTAAAAATTTGTCATATTTTAATTAAACTTAATGGGAATTCTCAACTTGGATCTGATCTATTCTCAACTTGGATTGCGCAGTAGAGGCAGGCAAACAGTGGAGGACATTTGAACCCGTGACTTGTTCAGATCTGAACTAGTTTGTGTGTAGCATGTGGAGATAGTACTGAGTACTTGTGAGGAGTATTGTACTATATATTGTTACATGTTCTCTATCATTATAATATACAGATAGTTGGGGGTTTTCAGCTATATGCTTTCCCCATTACATACTGTGTTGATATGTGTGATTGATGTTTCAATGTGCGCATGCGATCATTTTTTTAATTCTGCAAATTGATGATCAATGGTAGAGGAGGTTATGTATTATGCATGCATTCCACAAATAGTGTATAATCAGGATAATCTTTGTGAATAAGTGTTATATTATTCAAATTTCTACATGGTATCAGAGCAAAGTTGATCATCAGATCTATTATTCAGAAAGTGATTACATTTTATTTCTTCAGATAGAGTCTGTAATTGGGCCAGGTAGCCTCTGGATTCATCCTTCTTTTGGAAGGTGAGATATCTGGTAAATTCCCATACAGTCAATATCTGTACGAGAAATACTTTGTTCTCATGAATTTTAGATCAGAAGCGGTTTATTTTTGAGCTGGTGGAATTCGAATTTGCAGCAGTGTTTTCTTGGTGTTGAAGTTGAAATGTCTTTCAACGAATTGCAATTGGAGTATGCCCTTGAAGGCAGCTCGAATTATATTGCATGGAAAGACAAGATGGAGGCGGTGTTAGATGACAATGGGTTGAAGGAGTTTATAGATGTTGAAGTCCCAAAGCCTACTGATGCTACTCAAGTTGAGGCTTGGCGAAAGAAGACAACAAAGTGTCGAAGGATTCTGTTGGAGGGCGTGAAGGATCACATTGTATCCAGCCTGCATGGAAAGGCTTCTCCATACTTGATGTGGAAAGCATTGATAGATTTATTCCAAAGCAAGAGCGACCAGAGGAAGTTGGCGCTCAAGTATAAACTTAGAAACATTAAGTGTGAGAAAGGAGACAGTATGCCCAAGTATCTCATGAAGTTCACCCAATGCCGGGATGAGTTGGGAAGTGTGGGGGTGACTGTCGATGATGAGGACTTCGTGAGCTTAGCTCTCCTTGGTCTTCCGAAGAGTTGGCATTCCTATCAAGACTCTGTCAATGGTTGGAAGAAATTGTCAGGATGGGAGAGACTTTGGTCGGATCTTGCGCAAGAGGAGATCAGGCGGTATACCAAGGACGGATCTTCATCAAAGGCATCTGATGAATAAAATTGCGCTTTGGCTGCCAAAGCAAAGAAGGGGAAGAACAAGAAAGCTTCTCATTCCGGTGCGAAAGGTAAGAAGCAGGACATGTCCAAGGTGAAGTGCTTTCACTGTCACCAGCATAGACATTATGCCACAAATTGTCCGCAGAAGAAGAAAAATAAGCAAGTTGTTGGATCTGCAGCGGGAGAGGCCTTAGCCTCGCAGTTTGAGCTGGATTTTTTGCTGATCGCATGCTTGGTATCAAGTGTGATGGGATCAATATGGTTCTTGGACAGTGGTGCATCTTTTCACATGATAGGAGATCGAGATTTGTTTTCTAATTTGGATGAGAAAGATCTTGGAGTGCACATCGAAATGGGCGATGATGGTAGATACAGTGCGACTGGTATCGGTACCATTTCCTTTGAGAGGGAGTCTGGTAAACCCTTAGTATTGAAGGAAGTGATGCATGTTCCAGGATTGAAGAAGAATCTTATCACTGTGGCGATGTTAGAAGACAAGGGATATGATGTTGTCTTCAGCGAGGGAAAGGCTTTCATGCGCAGTAAGCCAACTGGAGAAACCCGAAAGATAGGGGTTCGAGTCAAGAACCTTTATCAATTGCATGTAGATGGCTGCACAACAATGGCATGCAAGGTAGAAGGAGTGGTGAGCTGGGA